>JAFKAC010000203.1:0-68368 GCA_025766275.1 Lactarius indigo | reverse complement strand
GAAAGGACCTACAGCAATACGGATCTGAGTGGAGTGTCCACCGCCAAGGGGAGCCGGCCTGTCCGCGTTTCGCAGGGACGAGGTGTCCCCCACCGCGGCGCGTGACAACGGGAGGCCGATCACGCCGTTATTTTGGACAAAGAAGACGGGCATGCGGAGGTGGGCCTGCTCGACGTAGCGGCGCCAGTCGGACTGGTTTGGGGGCGTCCATATTTGCTGGGGGACGACGGTGACTTGGGGCTGGGGGACAAAGTCGAGGAGCCAGAGTGGGTGCTCATTGTTGGCGAGCGCGTCGGGGGGCGTGCCGGACACGGACGGCCGCGAGACCATGAGTGCGCTGTGCCAGCCCGGCACGTTGCTGATGAGGTGCACCTCGCGCGCGTTCATCTTGAGGAGGGACTCGATGAAGAACGCCGCGTCTCGGTGGCCGAACATCCGCACGAGGTAGCCGTCGCTGCGAGTGAACGGGATATGAGCATATGGCCTGGCGGTATTTGGATTCTAGGAATATGTCAATGGAGGGGCTGCGAGAGGCCTAAATGCAACATGCATTGTATGACATTGTTCAAAAAAACGGAGGAGCAACAGTTCGAGTTTGGAGTTTCTTTGAGAGTCAGGTAGAGGGGGAGGGTGTTCGTGTCAGGGACTCTGAAGGTCCAGCGGAGTCACACTTCTTGTACTCGCGTCGGACGTGCGTTTTCCACGGTGACTAGGCCGTATCCTGATAGTACGTGTACTCGTGCACGGAAAGGCGACTCGGGAAGCGCTACCCGAGGCTGAGCGACCACGAATGTTGGGCCACGCGGCTTATCTGCTTGTGGCACAGCTATTGTGGCATCCTGTCAAAGTATCGTCCATGGCGGAGAGATCTTGGGAACGTGATTGAAACAGCGAGGAACACGGCCAAACCCTCAGGCGGTAAAAGTGTGCGAAACCCGGGAAGTTGTTAATATAGCGCCCGTTATATTGCGATGTTCGGTGACATAGGAGGTTGTGCGTATTGTAGGTGGTCAAGGGTTACTTGTTCCAAAAAGAGCAAGCAGGGGAGGGCGAGAACGTTTCATACAACCCAGCGGACCACCAGCGCTCTAGTGTTGCGATGCTGCAAGCGCACAGACATACAATGGGCCGATCATGAGCAAAGCATCACAGAAAAGGCATCATGAAAGCCACAGATTTCGATGAACCGGAAAGGCTTAAGTTATTGGCCAATTGTGAAACGATCCTATTTGGCCGGGAACAGGCAAAAAAGGGGAGAAGGAACGCCACAGTATGTTGGGATTGCAACTTTCTCAGGCTCATGAAACATGAACTGTGAGCCACGTAACCGCAGTCAGCACCGCGTCGTCACGGGTAATACGCGACATGCGGTGCCTGGGCGCCGAAAGATCACAAGAAGGTTTGGGAAATATGTTCGGAACATACGGAACCAGTCACCACCGCCACCGCTGTGCTGGTTCTCGTTCTTTCTCACACATATAGGGGAGTCAGCTTTCTTCAAGTAAAAGCTTTCAATGGTTCTAGTTTTCCGATAAAAAAAAAGAAAGTGGATAACGTCAATGAAAAATCACTTCTACAGCTCAACGCGGAGTCACCGACAAACAAATTCAGATGCTGATCTGCGAGCTGTCCAGGCCAAGCGCGTGTAAAAAGAGGTTTACATTCCCAAGCTTAGCACGCCGCTCGTCCTCATCAGCGACCCAGCCTTTATTCGCGCTTGCTACGTTCTCCAGCACCTTCTCGCGTAGTGAAGTGACAAGCGCTTGTTGCTGTTCATTTGTCGCGTGTAAAGCGAGCGCTGCGAGGAACTGCCAGACAGGTTGATCGAGACTTTCGGTATGCATGGGAAGAACGGCGGTATTCGGTGGGAGGGTGGCCAGTGCTGCGGCGATGCGGGTTGAGGGAAAGAGGTATAGCAGGTTGGGATGCAAGAGTTGGAACAGATGGTCGAACATCATCTCCCTGTGCAACGCTCTCAGTCAAAACTCTGAGGAATAAAAAAATTCCCGCACCATTGCTCCGTTTCCTCTTGTGTGGGAAGTTCCGAAAGATCCGCGGCTGTTGACATGCTTTGTTTGATCACCTCAACGCGACTTAGAAACAAAGTCAAGATGGCTAGACCGGGCTATGGGAAAGGCGATGGATGAGCTAGTACAAAAATAGAAACTATGGGTACGAACCCTTGTTTGGGTGATGGAAACGATGTCACTCCTGTCCAGTAATAGACCTAATAGACCACTAACTAGACGCAACCCTGCCTTAGCCACGACCGGCAAGATGCTCTGAACGACGCTCCCAAGGAACGCTTGAGTTTGTCGTTCCAAATCTTGCTGGCGGGGGCTCTCCGTTGGAACATCGAGAATGCGCGCGTGAATAACGATATCCATTTGGGAAAAGCACGCGACTAGGAGAGTAAGCACTGTGAGCATTTGTGAGAGGATAGATGTCTAGATATTCTCGGTTAGGAGCTTTTTTCCTTTGGAAGGAGTGATAAGCGAGATAAATGGATGCGGATTGCTGTAACGTATTCGCGTCAGAAAACGGTAGCAAGATAACCAACACGAGCTTGCCTCGTCTCCAAAGGTACCATAACTCTGAGATGTGTCCCATAGTTGCTGAACGAGTTCAGAATAGTGTGCGTTCCATTTTAGTGAGTTAGAGAACGCTGAGTTGTACGAGAAAGCGCTTAGGTGAGCGTACCAGGCTTCCACTTCGCTTCGGGGTCATCGGGTTGAGACTCGACTGCTCGCGCCTAAGTTGTCGATGTCCAGCACCAGGTCATACAGATGCTCCAGGATTTTTAATGCCTCCTTCGTCGTCAAAGGGTCTTCAGAAGCCGTGTTGTCGGGCTGAAAGCTGGTGAGGGCGCACAATAACGAGTGTGACGGTACCGTCTCACATCGGCAGTAACCAAGTGCCTCTACTCCTATCTTCGCAGCTTCCTTCGCGGCGCCTTCACCATGCTTGCGTTATTGCGTCTTCCTTGGATATGTGCGCATGTGTTGAGGCATTTGAAGGGTCCACCTGCAATAGTTGCCGTGGGGCTGCCTTGTAACTTCGCCGGAAGTCTTACCGAGCGCGCCTTGCCAAGCTATGGTTCGCGGCATTACCAACCGTTTAGGATAAACTGTGCACAAATATCGAAAGAAAAAGCTCACGTTTCTCTTGCTCTCTCTGACGTGCATTGTTCACGATGCGCTCGATCTGCTGTTCCATTTTCTGCATCGCACTTGGTCGCCTTCCGCCACCCTTCTGTCCCATCCCTAGACCCACGCCTCCGGACGAGCCAAACTTCAAGACACGTTCGTCGGACGGCTGGAGCCCCAAACGCGAACGGATAATAGCGCCATAAACCTGTGCATAAAAATCGTCCGCATAGGGATCTTGGGTGACAAGCTGTGATAGTTGTATCCGCGTGATGAAGTCCTTGTCGGATTGGGTCATGAGATCGTTGTATCGAGACTGAGGAATATCAGCACGAGACGGTGTCGTGTTTGTACACAAACGTGCCATATGAGCGATCTTAGCGGCCTTGCGTCTCCTTTTCTCCTCCATGCGTTCGGTTTCCATGATTCTACGCATCGCTTCAGCCTGGAGTGCGTCCTGCTCCGCCTGCGACACAGCCTGCATATCCCGCATAAACTCCGCTTGGGCCATCTCAGACAGGAGGCGCTGCTGTAACTGGATATTCTGCGGCACATACTGGCCTTTTTGCTGATACTGAGGCTGTAGATGGGGGTCGACAAACGCAGGAGACTGTTGCCTACGCTGGACGAACTGTTGCGAAGGTGACACGATGGGTAGGTGATCCGACGATTGTTGGCGTTGATGTAGATACTGGTGGCCTTGTATCATTTGTTGTGGACGGATATCAGGGCGTTGCGAACGGTGCTGTCGTTCGATCTGATCGAGGCGTAGTTGCTCCTGGAGTTGCTGCGCCTCTTGCAAGCGACGTTCCCGTTCCTGCTCCAGCAATTGTTGTTGGCGGATCTGCAGTTGCAGCTGCTCCTGCAACTGTTGTTCTCGCAGTTGTTGCTGTTGTAAGAGCTGTTGCTGCTGCAGTTGCTGATGGAACCTCGGCGACTGGGCCTGCGGATGCATCCTTGGAGGTGCGGATCGTTGCTGCTGATAATAGTGAGATTGCTGTACCTGTTGCTGTTCTTGCATCAACTGCTGTCGTTGTGTGACCGCAGAAGTCTGAACGCGTTGTGCAACGGCGGCTGCCTTCATTTCTGCCTCGATGTCCTGCAATGTCCGCGGCACGGCTTGCGGGGTCAGCTGGGCTGCGGAGGCGCCGGGTGAATGTAATGAAGCGATGCTCGACGATGACACCGAGCCGCCGCCATTCGAGGAACTCGAGACACGGGCGGAGCCGTTGCGGACGAGGTCAGCAGGACTACGAGAAGCGCTGCTCGATCGAGGGAGCACCGAGAAAGGCGACTTTTCGTCCCACAGTGACGGGCCGGGACGAGCTGCAGGGCAGAGGGGAGGAATTTGAGAGGGGCACAGGATTTAATTCTGTGACGACCGTACACGAAGATGAGGCCTGCGCTCCATAGACATGCAAGGGGTCTGGTTGTGCATGTGGCTGCTCGAAGGTGGACGGAACAGGTCCGGGATGGTGATCGAGCAGCAGTGTCTGCTGTGTGAAATCGAAGTCCTTGCCTGCTCACGATAAGAGGATGCGGTACAATTGAGTGAAACATGGAAAACTCGCCAACTTCACCAGTTCCACCGAAAGTCTCATCATTCAGTTCATCGCCTCCCTCCTGAAGAGCATCGCCTAGCCCATCATAACTGTCCTCACCCCAGGTGTATACAGCGAGGTCCTCCTGTTCCCCCTTTACCTCTAAAAACCTTTGCTTTAGTCGATCGGGCTGTTCAAAACGGAAGAAGGACATAGAAGATGGACGGTGTCATCTATTTTCCTTGGGATCCTGCACGCGATGTCAAAGCCTTCCAACCCAAACAAGACCATACAAATCTATACAATTTACAACATTTCCTTTACGCTTCTCCTCAATACCGTTCGTGAATTTCCTCCAGAACGTCCAAAATGGTACTTGCACTCCACGCCTGCGTGGCACAGGAGTCGTAACAGAACGCCCCGTCCTTGTTCGTCAACTCGGGCAGCCCGGCCCAAGGATCATTGCTGATGTAAGTTCGAGGGGTTCGAAGAATATTGTAGATGTGGTGCAAAGTGTCAATTGGGTTCTGATGGGACAATAAGTATAGCAAGTATGAGCGTTGGTTGTCCCACTTACCTCCGTGCCTGCTCCGTATCTCGAATCGAAATACAAATACGCTCGCAAGAAGTACCCCAAGGGCCACCCCCACTCGGGACCCTGAAGTTCGGTTCAGCTCGCGTGATCACACTCTTTCAATCCACTAACCTGGTGATAGTTTCTGCCTTTCGCAATGGCGGGATCGTCTGAATCATTTGAGTTGTCGTAGAAGGGACGATATTGTAGGTCGCTCGGATCCAGCGTTTTCATTCCCAGTGGGCCCCGGAGAACTTCGTCTGCCAGTTTCAATGCAACGAGTGCATGCTCGGGGTCGAAAAGCTCGGGTGCAACAGTCATGGCGATGGGGAAGTTCGGCCTGAATTGGTAGTTTGACCACTCCCGCCCAGGTCCCGATCCGACGACATCCTTGTAGATTCCACGACGATTGACGAGCGCTGAGTTAATGTCGTACTCTTTGTCTTCCGAGGGATCTGAACATCTGATTAGTGATTATACGACCCAAAACAAAGCGCCGACTGACCAAGAGGCACATAATATGACCTTTCAAATGAATTCTGAATCAGGTCGTTCCATTCTCGGTATGTGACCAGACGTCGTTTCCCATTCACTGCATCGCCGACTCGCTCAGAGGGGGGCGGGGTTTCAGTAGCACTTAGACTCACCTTCGGCTTCAACTCCTTCGAAAGGGAACTTGCCACTGCTCGATAGGTTGTCCAGCCACCTCAGTGTGCTCTTCAACAACCCCGTAATCTCCACAGGTGCACCATCTCGCGGGGTCCCGGGTACTCCTTTCGTCCCTGCCTTCACCGACTCACCCATTTTGTCCATCCACGTACCACAGTTCCACGCGCTTCCGCCCAGAATCAGGCCCGTCTCCCAGTCGACGCGAATTTTAATGCTGAATCCTTCATCGTTCATCTGCATGTCAAGGTTGGGACCAGCATTGTGTTCGCGGAAAGAAATGCCGTCTGCATGCCGTTGTAGCACCTCCTGAATAATTTCTGCGATGGTACTGATATCGGAATAAGCGCGCGGATCGTCCCAGTGTACCCAAGTATCGTCTTTAGGGAAGCGGCGCTTCACAGGCTCGCTAAGGAGCGCAGGACCGTCGGGGGCCTTCTGAACATAATCCTGGATATTTTGGAGCATCCACCAAGGCGAATCACGCGAATTGTACCTGGAAAGGGAAATTAAGAGTAGTGTATTTATGAAAGGAGATACATACCTCGGATTACGAACGGAGTCTAATAGATTTGGAATCAGACCATGCTTCAGTGTTGACGCAAACGCCAAAATATGCCTCTTTGCAGACTCGAAATTGCCAGTCGTCAAAAATAGACCACGTAGCGATATGAATACGTCCCTGCCCCAGCACCTTGCCCAACCGGAAGAAAAATGTGGGAGGCCCGCAGCTAGCGAAGGGACACTCTTGACAGGATCCAGCGAGGCCGACTGTACGCGCCCATGCACCTGCAACGACACCATTGCCAAGTCTTGAGTGAACGAATGGCCAGACGAGATAAAATCGGAACACTGCTCGATGGCTACGTGGCGGGCCGCTTTATACGCCTCTGAGACTACGATGGCGAAGTACTTCGGCCGAAGGTAAGGTGGTACAGTCGCTTTAATGAGGTCAAACCGTTCCTTGAACCATTCGGCGGATGTCTGCAATTTGGGAAACGTATTCGCTTGTTTAAAGAGCCGTCTAGATGTGTAGTCCAGCGCCCAACTCCCCTCCCGTAGATGACCACAGAGGGAATGTCCCAGATCATTATTCTGTATGACGCGCTTTAAGGGGTGCATCCAACCCTCCAGGCCGCAGTACTTGAGTTTTCCAAAACCGGAACGTCATAGACGCTTATTTCGCCACCCGTGGCGTCCATTTCTTCCCCATCAGCCCGGTATAGTAAGACGTTCAAATCGACGAGGTCGAGGTCTTGGAACGCGTCCTCCGCTCCGGAACCGCAAAGCTTGTCGAGAGTGGGATCCAGGCCTTCGAGTTGCGTCTCAAAAATCATTATGCTGCCGGGTGGAAAGTAATCAGGAACTGTAATCTCCGAGTATGGTCCTTGGTCGTCACGTCCCCACAACGGGGCTACGGGTTGGAGGTGCACCAACTTCGACGGGATGCCAGTGATCGTATTTGGAATAGAAACAACTTCGGTGAATTCTATGCTCGCCCCAAAAACGAATTTCGCGCTTGATCCACGAAGGCGGGTTGGTTCAACTGTTTGGCCATGGGTATAAATGATACAATACATGAAAGGGACTTACTGAAACCACGGTCCTTCGAGCCTCGGGAAGAAGGAAAGGCTGTGTGCGCTACGAGAAGGTAGCCCTTCTGAGTACCTGGCTGCACGCGATGTATGACAAGATACTGCGAGGACAAGAAGTCAGCAATTAGTCCAGCACAGTGCAACAGTCGATCCGGCGTACATCATTCTCTTGGTGGACGTGGCCTTCCTCAAATCCCCCCAGGACCATCTCCCGATGCAGACTATTTAACAGTCTCTTTGCGACGGCAATCCCTCCACGTCCGAATTGTTTCCCTTCGGCGTCGCCAAGCCCGACAAGTTCGTATAGTTTAGTCTCTCGGACGAGCTCTAGCAACCGTGGATAAACCTCATCGTAGCCTTTCACGCTACCTGTCGCGCACCAGGAAAACGCGACAATGGCTGCTGTCGAAAGTGTATCCTCTGATGAACGCTTGCTGGTTGTCGATTCGTTGTCGTGTGTCTGGTCGTATAACAGCGCATGCGGTAGTGAGCCAAAGATTGGCGAGATGACACATGGCCGGATGGGCCCACGCCCTGAGACAGTTGGAGAGGCAACATACGAGGACGATGTAAGGCAAGCGCCGTCCATGGAGCCGAAAGGTTTCCCGAGGCCATAGCGCCAGGTGATGCGAGAGAACTCTTTAGGGTCCCATGCGTTTCCAGCTTCACGAACGAGGCTGTTGATACCAAGCCTGCTCACGAATACAGTGTCCATGTCCTCACTTCCGGTGAACAGCTCAGCGACGACATAAAGGTTGGGATTGACAGTACGCGCGCGGTCAAGGAGTGTCGTGCCAACGTGTAGTGGGGTCGAGTGGCAGTTATCGAGCCGGAAACCGGTAAAAATGCGGGCGAGGGAGGTCACGTATTCGGTCATATGCTCCCAAAGAAATGGTGAGTCCTCAGGAGACGAACCGTAGTTGAGCTTTACGCAATCGCCCCAAGCAATGACCGTACGCTGAAAATAAGCTCTGGATGGAAGAAGAGCGAAATTGGCGAGAGGGTCTGCGTTCCACAACCACCCATTTACAGCGAGAGAGTACTTGAGGGGTTCCTTCTCAGCTCCGGGAACACGAACGAAATAGGACTCCATAATCGGAGACCTATGGTTACTTTAGCTCTCGTCACAAAAAACGGAGTTGGGTACTGACTTTCTGGTAATTTCACCCATCTTTGGACCATTATCGTCGAGACGAGTGTACTTCAAGCGATTCTTGATATTCTCCAAAGCAATCTTGACATCTTCCTCCCACTCCTGGTAAAGCGGCAGGTTCAACGCGTCCACAACGTCGCCCCACGCGTTTACGAGCTCCGCGTCACTCCCACGTGCGGCTAGGATGAAACCAGCCGCGACAGCGCCATCCACAGTCACGCCAAATCGTTTCGCGTATTTTGACAGCCCCTGGAGGAATTCTCCGTCACGGTACGCGCGCAAGATTGTTGCAAGTTCGGCCGCACTCTTGCCTTTGACGTCAGGTCCTTCCCATGGTTTGATCTCGCCAGAAAAGTGGGCGGCCTTGACCGACTCCTTCTCTTTCTTGACATCGAGGACGTAATATTGCCAGAAGTTGAATTGTCGGACGTAGTCGTGGAAGGCATCCAAGAGGAGTTCCACATCATCCATTGACGTGACCGCAGTAGGTAAGCCGTGATCCTTGAGCGAACCAGAAAACTCAATGATAGCGTCATCGAGCTCGAGAGCGGGAATAAGATGTGGGAAATTGAGTGGACTGAAACCTATAAGATAGAAAGGTCTTAAGAGTCATGAGGAAAGATACGACCGAAACAATTGACTGACCAGCCTCTGGGTGCTCCTCGAGCCAAACACTATTATTAGCAGTGTGATTGAGGACTACGTCGGTCAGGTGGAGGAGACCGTATCGGTCACGGGCGAGGCCCAACACTTCCTCGATCTTTGCGACACCGCCATCGTCTGCAACAGACTGGGGGTCACTGAACATGCTCGGTTCGTAGCGGAGCTGGTCTTTGATCGAGTAAGGAGAGTTGCTTTCGCCCCGTTCCTGGAGTGGTGTCCAGTGCAACATATTATACCCTCTCTCACTAGCTTCTGCGAAAAAGTCTGGCCACTTGGACACGGGGCCCATCCATTTAGAGACGGTGCTGAGAAGAGAGACAGCGGAGAGAGGGAGGTTGATAATCTCATCCTTTATCACTGCGCCGCCATCGGTGGGTAGTAAATGCTGCGAGTCACTTCCGAGGATTGGCGTGCGTGCCTTGATTCGAAGGAGTGGATCAATGTTAAAGTAGCCCTGTCTACCGGTAATACGATTGCCGGGAGTCACATCGTCGTACTCAACCCAATAAGCAAAGGCGCCAGCATGGGATATGGGAAGATCAATTTGGATAGGTTTTGAAACATTCGTGGGGAGCCTGTGAACGCGTTTTTCATTTCATACTGAGCAGAGAGAGAAGCACCGCACGCGCTTACTTTCGTTCAGCGAACCTATTGCGGTCAAACACGCCGCCGTCGAGGGGGAAATTTGTTTTGAACACGCCGTTTCTAGACGCTGGAGTACCCGCTTCCAGCGAGACGCGGAGAATATACGGAACATCTGCGGAGGGAGACGTATGTACTGCGCAAAGGTTATCAGTATGACAGCGCATATATTCGGCTCGAACCAACTTACCTCTCGACTCTTGCTTGGCCCCCCATCTGGTTCTAGTGGTAACTCGTATACACGGACAGGTGCTTCGCCGTGCTTTATTGATGACTCGAAAAAGTCTACTCCTTCATCCGCAGGTGTCTTGGGTGTCTTTGCGATTGTGGGCGATGGACCTGATGAGGAAGGGGGCGTGTGGTTGTTTCTAGGAATAGTCAAAGTGGGGTGGCCATGCGGGGTGACCAATTTTGATTTAGTCTTTGCTGCGGCCATTTCAGGCGACGGAAATGGCGGCGGTGAGCGAGTGGAGGATGGGAAGAAGAGAGGAAAGAACGGTTGAAATGGAGGCGTTGGGTCTTATAGGATAGCAGAATAGAATGCTCTGGCATCGGATGCCAGGCGCTAGGATAGACGACCTTGACGTCATTATCTGCACCCAATCCGGGGCTGTACCCTAGCACCCTCCAGTTTCTAACCAAAAAAAAACCACTTTCAGAACCCACTTGCCTGCATTGACCACCGACACGTCACTCACCCTGGGAAAGGCCTGGATTCAGGCAGAGCTCATCTATCGTCTTCCCCAACCACTTCTCAATTCTAAGCGCTGGCCGCGCCACTCGAGCGTCCGAATTTTTTTTCGGATTTGGCACACATCCTCCCACCCGCCGATGGGTTCCTTCCTTTCGCGTTTCCCGTCGGTTTCTAGTTCCCGCTCCAGAGTCACCTGGCCACAAAATCCCGCACAGGTCGTAGTCCAGAGACGGGGATTGCTCAGGGATACAGAGCCAGAGAAGATCTCGCTCCGTACGCTAATCGAGACCCGGTGTCCAAGCGTACTCACACCCTTCAAGGCAGCCTGGTGGCTTTTCAAGTACGTTTCTCCGCCGTCGTACGTAGGCCTCCTCACCCAGGACTCTGCAGTGGCCACTTACAGACCGGATATGCAGTCGTCGGCGACTTTTCTCACGCAGATCCAGTAGTGTATGACAGGTTCGTTACCTACGCTATTCTGCCCCTACCTTGGATGGAATAGTCATAATCTGCACAGGAAGCTCCTCAGACTCAAAGATGGTGGAACTCTGTGTGTATACATCTTCTCGAACTATCAACTGACTAACAAACAGCCCTTTCTTCTGCAGCGGGGTGGATTTCACACCACCGGCCGCCGCTGGACGCACATTTGACAAAACAACACCCGTTGTCGTTGCTCTACATGGTCTCACAGGCGGTGCGCTGATGAAGCATTGGACTCTTAGCGGTGTCGCGGGCCCAGTCGTTCCTAACAAGCTAGAATAGGTTCGCATGAAGCATATGTCCGGAACATCATCGCTCCTGCAGTCGCACCAGTAGAGGAGGTGGCCTCGGATATCGTGCTGTAGTTGTCAACTTTCGAGGATGTGCGTAACTTCTTTTTTAAAAAGGGTTTGTGTACCATCTCTCAGGTATGGTTAGGTGCCGGAGTGCCTTTGACTAGTCCTCAGCTCTACGGATTCAGCCACACGGACGATTTTCGACAGGCGATCCTTTATATCGCGCAGCTGTATCCCCATGCACCTCTCCTCGGACTTGGATTCTCTCTCGTGCCAACATATTGACGCGATACGTTGCCGAAGAGGGTGAATCGTGCCGCCTCGTCTCAGCCTGCACACTCGCTTGTGTGTGTATCCACCCCAAATTTTCGCTCACGTTTCGTTGCTGATACACGGGACCAGCCATGGGATATACTGAAGACAGGACAGGGGTAGATCCTCGAAACGCCTTTCACCTCTCCGCGGCCTACTAACACGCTTCTTGCGTAGTCTAGAAGACGACTGGTTTACCCGCCGCGTGTATTCCAAAAGCCTCGGGACTAATCTCAAGAACCTCGTCAATCGTCACGTCGACTCCATCCGCCAGTTCCCCGATTCCCGATTTGCTCAAGCACTCCCCGCCCTCATGTCACACTCGCGCCTCACGGTGTTCCAATTCGACTCACTCGTCACAGTGCATTCCGGGGGCACCTCTCCGCCGTTTCCATTCGAGGACGTGTGGGCATACTACAAGTACTCGTCCAGCCACGACAAGCTCGACGCGATCCGCATACCCTTCCTGGCTCTCAACTCGGACGACGACCCCATCTCTCAGTGTGCGCCACGGGATTACGACCGGAACGAGTGGTTCACGCTCGTTGTCACTCGCGGAGGCGGCCACATGGGCTGGTTCCAGTCTGGTGGGGCGGCGAATCGCTGGGCAAGGCGACCCGCGCTCGAGTGGTTCAAGGCAACGGGAGGAGGGCATACACTTGGAGCCCAGAAAAGTTAAATCGATCGAGTGGAGAGATGGCTGGCTGGTGGAGGTTGGGAACGACGATCTTGGTTGTCAGGAGATCGGAGACGGTGGGACGATTGTGGCCAAACAAGGGGGCGATTTGTTGGCTGGCCTATAGACGGGCGGGTGACCGATCTCTCTGCACACCGTAATGGTAGGGAAATTTTTAGTCACCCCAAATCGTTGTGATAGGTACAGGATCCAGTGTCAATGACTGGGCCATCGCATCTCTACTAATGATCACCATGCGCTAAAACACCACACCGCGGTGAAAGATATGGCTAAAAAGGAAGCCGGGCGACTCGCAAGTGTTGCTAATGCGGGAAAAATTGATGTTGTTGACGTCTCATCGCGCAGTCGATTATGAGAACCCCACGTGGCGGATCGGCTCACGTTTTCGAAGGGTGGAGACGGGAACGAAGTGAATTTCACCACGGATGCTGAGCAAACATAAGCGAGGAACGTGTGGGTTTTTCAACCAGCCCCGGTACCGAGTCGGGCAGCGGCGCCTGCAGCACCGATGCTCGATGCACCGCCTTTCATTAGGGCACCGGCGAAGAGATCTCGACAGGTCCGTAGGCGTTCTCTTCGTACGACGAACCAGGACCCGGCATCGGACGGGATGGCTAAGGGGACTCCAAGCAAGCTTGCTTCTGACGCCAGGCGAACGCTCTTGGTCATTGAATCCAGTTCTTCCTCCGAATCTAGATCAGCAAGATTCTCGGCACCATGTTCATCGTCTACCCTCGCGTTGTTTCCAGATGCATGGGCGTTGGCACCTCCGGTGGCAATCGAGGAATGCTCCACCTTCTTTTTCTTCTTGGTAGACGACTTGAGTTGCTCCAGTTGTGCCTCCGCACCTGGCTTGCTGAGGTCGATACCTTTCCTCTTGGCGAGTTCCTCCAGCTCCCGTTGTTTCCGCTCGCGCTTCTCTCGCTCCTTTTTCTCCTTGCGCTCCTTCTTACTCTCGCGCTTGACCGGTTCGACCCAATTTGGGTTGTGAGCGCGGTTCCACTCGAGTAAAAGTTCATCGTAATCCTTCGAACGCCCTTTGACGGCACGTTTTGCACCCATAGAGTGCGACTTGCAGGTGAGCGAGCGGGAACACGGTAGGTTCTTGTCATTGATGACGCCACAATGTCTGTCGGGGTCAAAAGGACCCTTAAACCGACCCTTCGTGACCTTGGCTGCGGCCTTTGCCTTCTTTGATTTTGGCGCGTTCGGATCGTTCGGATCAAATCCTCCCCTTTGCGCTTCTTGCCCTTTGCTTGAACACGAATCAATTGATAGAGTTAGAGGGGCAGTGATGGGCCACTCACCATCATCGGCCTTTCCTTTGGAGCCGTTCTTCTCAAAGTCGTACTTCTTGCAATTGTCTAGTACAAGTAAGCGACCAGTCGTAGAACACGACGGATGATGCAACTGCACCTGCATGTTCTGCAGCAGCACTGCGAAGAATGGGTTTTGCGCAGTCCTTACATTGCACGATACCAATCTCGGACGTGCTTTTGAGGGGGTCTGCACCAAAGATCTTCATGTCGCGCGCGGTTAGCCATGATGTAGGTGGGGGTAAAGCAGATAGGGACACAGGGGGTGAAGAAGGGGGGGGAGTAGGGGGTAGGTTGTCAAAGACGAGTGGTGTGGGCGATGGGGATTGTTTGAGCCTAAGCTTAAGCGTCATCTTGTCCGAGTGAGACCCGTCCTCGTTGCGAGTTACAAGGTGGTGTGTCACATGTCACAGTGACACGGCGTGACACCGAAGCCCAGTTGCCCGACAAGTCGCCCCAGATCTTCATCATGATGATCATTTGATGATGTGTTATAATGCAGCCTACACACAAATTGACGTCTATCGCATTGCGCCCATTTTCCGCACTAATTTCCACCGTTTGACAGGGGTTCCGTGTACTTCGAGGTATCGGCATGTGTGTGCAGGTTACCGGCGCGGGTGTCACTCAGAGACACTCGCGGAGCCGATGAATTGAACTTTCCTAAATGGCCGTCGGTAGCATAAGATCCCGCTTCAGCCATGCTCTTCAACATCCGCTCATAAATAAGGCCCTGTGATCTCAGCCCTTTCCTCCGTTACACCCAGGCCCCTCTTCCAGAGGTCCCTCACATCGTTTCATTACCCTTCCGTTATCCACGTGTTTCTGATTCTAATCTCTCTATTGTGAAGTTGTGAAGCATGTTACCATCATCTAGGAGGTCGGCACCATTCAAGCTGGATTTTATCATCGTTGGTGGCGGTTAGTTTTTTCCCCTGTGTCTGGTGTATATCTACTTAATCCCCCCCCTAGCCATCGCTGGACTATCGACTGCCATCGGTCTTGCCTTGTCTGGTCATAAGGTTCGCGTTCTCGAGAGAAGTTCGAGGTTTGGGGAACCCGCTGCGGGTATACGACTTCCGCCAAACGTGACAAAAATACTCGTGGGATGGGGTCTCGAAGAGGAAATAAGGAAAACGGCATCTCTTGTTCGTGAAGGGTCACATCTTTGGGATTGTACGTTGGTCATCCTTTGTCTTTGTCATGTCTCACCCCTTTCTTGCTTCTTGCCTTGTTGCTTGCTAATCTTATTGTCCATTCAGTTGAGACCGGCAAACTGATCGGATTCCTTCAATGGGCCGAGCCTGTGATACAAGACAGCGGCGCCAAGTTCTACATGATGCGCGTGCGTCCAGGTCATCTGTCGTTACCTTGGCATGACGTACTGATTCGTGCGACTGCAGTACAATGACCTCCACCGAATTTTGTACGATGCTGCTAAACGAGCAGGGGCTGAGGTAATATTCAATGCCGACGTACGTGTAGCCTCACCACCTGCTCGGGGGTCATCCAGACCGTCAGTGCAATTGCGTGACGGCACCGTCCTCCACGCCGATATCATAATCGGTGCCGATGGCCAACACAGCACAATCCGAAATTCCGTTCAGAGAAAACGTGTCGAACCTCGAGCAACGGATACCGTCGTGTTCTCGGGGAATATTTCGATGAAAAGTCTTTTGGAGGATGACAGAGTCGATGTTGACGAGTTGGCGTCCTCATGGTCATATTGGTTTGGCCCAGGTCGGGCTTGTTCGGGTGGGTCGATTTCATCGATATACCTGTTGGTTGTATGCCACGTCGCCTGCCATTTACCTCGTTTTAGGTCATCCGATTGTGAGTCTTGGAAAGCGTAGAAGCGGGTGTCTATCCAGACGATGTTGAACCTCGTTCCAGGCACACGACAGGGAATATGCGGTCCACCTATACTGGGATCGAGAAGATCCTGACGCTCCGGAAGGCTGGATTCCTAATTTGCCAACTAAGTCACTAAAGCTGTCTGATATGGCTTTAGATGACAGGTACGATTGATCTCAAATCCAGTATGGTTCATGGCTCACCAGACTCGACAGGCTGGCTAGGATGTTTGAAAAGGTCGATGCCGTTTGCTGGCAAAGATATTTTGATTGGCCCAACATTGAGAATTGGTCTGATGAATCAAATCGCATTGTTCTTGTCGGAGAATCCTCGCGCCCCCTCATCGTTCGTACACCCCATCTCGTCTTCTGTATACGTGCGGAGAACAACCCTGATTCCTTGCAGCCTTGTAGCTCACAATGCGGTAGCCTATCCGTGGAGAGCGCCGCCGTGTTCAGCACGCTCTTCTCGTACGTACGCGGATTCGATCACATTCCGCTTCTGGTGAGAGCGTACGAAACCATCCGTCGAGATCGCGCGGACTTCCTCCATCGAGTGGAATTGACACACGTTTCACAAACCATGTTCCCCCCTGGGCCTGAGCAAAGGGCGCGGGACCAGGAAATGCAGAAGCTTTTATACGCGGGGCAGGCAAAATGGGACGACGATGCGTACTTGGGTCTGTGGGGACAGGTATGTGAAACATGGGCGTACAATGCGTTCGATGCGGCAGACGACTGGTGGGTACAGTGGGGCATCCTTCGCGAGCGGTCATTGGGTATACATGACCCAGATGTTGAGTCACCGTTCCGCCCCCTGGAAGTAGGCATCAGTGCGCGCATAGACGTAATTCACGAATTTTCATGATTCATGAACATGGACAAGTGACTACAGTAGTTAGAAATTCTGGGTTGTACCTGTGTCAGCTATCTACATCATCATGGTTGTGTTTGTCTTCTTTCTCCCTTGTTCACACTTCGTTTGTTCCCAACCAAGCATCCCACCGCGAGCGACGCGGCTAGCGGACATTGGATCTGCGACAGAACGCGCTTAGAGTAATCGCCTCCGGCTAGGCCTTGACACTTGTTCCTGTGCCGATTAGCGGAACCCCGTGCCGCAAGTTCGAGATCTTCCGCGACCTAATAAGGAATCCCAAGTATCCACGGTCTGTCCCCCTCATGGACGCAGTGGAGAAGGCCAACGCAGAAAGACAGAAGAGATGGTGCGCCTTCCCCGGGACATGACTTCTAACATAACCCCGACACACGTAACTTCACAGGGTCAAAGACCAGAAAGTCGGAGAAGGTACTTATGCCGTCGTCTATCGGGGTACGTGGCCTTGTTGGTGGTAACGTAGTGTATTGAAGACTGTGTGCACAGGACGAGAGCTCGCAACCGGTCGAAAAATCGCCATTAAGAAAATCAAAGTTGGTCAATTCAAGGATGGTCTCGACATGTCCGCCGTGCGAGAGGTCAAGTACCTGCGTGAACTGCATCACCCAAATGTCATTGAAGTAGGTGCGCCGTACGCTCCATCCCCTGACCACTCTCTGGCTCAGCACGTGTCCCGGAAAAGCTTTTGGACGTGTTCTCCTCAAAGACCAATCTGAACCTTGTGCTCGAGTTCCTCGATACCGACCTGGAGATGATCATCAAGGACCGCTCGCTCGTCTTTCTGCCCGCAGATATCAAAAGCTGGATGGCTATGATGTTCCGTGGTCTTGAATTTTGCCATCGAAACTTTATCCTGCATCGAGTGCGTGCCTCTCTCTCGACCCCTTCCCCTCTTTTTCTCCCCCCCTCTCTGATGCTCCTTGCAGGATTTAAAACCAAACAATTTGCTCATAGCATCAGACGGTCAATTGAAAATCGCTGACTTTGGCCTCGCCCGCGACGCTGCAGACCCGGGATATAAAATGACCTGTCAGGTGATCACACGGTACGTGCATCCGAACCTCACTTCCCCCTACTTTCTTTTGTCCCCAAAAATCGACTGTGCCCCTGATACGATACCTGCACCTACCAGATGGTACAGGCCGCCGGAATTGCTCTTCGGTTGCCGGTACTACAGTACCGCCGTCGACATCTGGTCCGTCGGCTGCATATTCGCGGAGCTCATGTTGCGCACTCCTTATCTCCCCGGCGAAAGCGACATGGACCAGTTGAAGACCATATTCCGTGCACTTGGCACGCCGACCGAAGAGGAATGGCCGGTATGTGCATGTGCGGCTCAAGCGAGCGTCGAATCATCGTGATTGTCCAACGCCACAGGGCCATACCAAACTACCAGATTACGTATCAGTCGGGCAATTTCCAAGAACGCCGCTGCGTGACCTGTTCACCGCCGCAACCGCGGACACCCTGAATCTTTTGAGCAAGTGCATCGTCTACGAGCCCCGGAAACGGATAAGCGCCAAAGATGTGAGCTCCCCTTCTTTCTTCTTCGGCCTTCGGCTAGTCTTCTTATCAGACGTGTCGATATCCAGGCCCTTCATCATCCTTACTTCTTTGCCCTCCCATACCCGACACATCCTTCCAAACTACCCAAGACTATCGCACAGACCGCCGCCGCTGCTTCTCGGCCACTCGACGAGGTCGACGGGAATGTTGACCTCAATGGTGGTGCCGGGCCAGGCGTCAAGGCTGCGGCCGCCCCTCCCAAAAAGCTCAAGCGTAAGCTGAGCGGGCACGAGATGTCACGCAATATCGCGCGCAAACTTGATTTTACAGCCGCTTAAACTTTCTTTCCTCGTGGTAAAAAGAGGGGGGTACGGGAGTGCGTTTTGCGCGCTCAAATCCGTATTGCAGGATGACTTCCATTAGACGTCCGTCAATCCTTAATCGACCTTACCAAGTACAGAAAGAAACGGACACAATGCAAAAAAATGTAGACTATGCAGCTTACGAGTATAATGTGTACGTGCAGTGCAACTATAATGGGAGGAAACAAAGTAGACACCGGTCACCAGAGAGCAAAGAAGAAAACGGGAGAACTCGATAACATACGATAATCAATAGGCCGAGGTAAAAAGAAAAGACCGCCTATCTACGCTCTCGGCTCCTCGCAAGAAATGCATTTAGCCTTGGTAGGGTCGTTGTCGACCATACAGACTTTGCAAGTCCATGTTCCCGCAGCTTTCGTCGGCACTTTCATCCCTGCAGCCGCCCAATTAAACCCGCCCGACGGTGGTGCCACAGGCTTGGGAGGTTCGGGCACCGCTTCGGGCGCGGAACTCTTTGGCTCCTCGCAAGAGACACAGTTGACCCGAGTGGCGTCATTGTTCACCATGCAGACTTTGCACGACCACGTCCCCGGAGCTTTCGTCGGTATCTTCATTCCCGCAGCCGCCCAATCGAAGCCGCCATTCGTGGCGGGTGCGGTGGCGGCAGCGACGCCGTTTGTCGTGGAATCGGGTCGCGGCTCCTCGCACGCGGCGCACTTGGCCTTGGCGCCGTCGTTGCTGACCATGCAAACACCGCACGTCCACGAACCAGTAGCTTTCGCAGGCGGTTTCACCCCCGCCGCCTCCCAGTTGAAGGCACCTGGTGCTGCTGACTTGGCTCCAAGAACGAACGAGAACGTAGGGAGAGAAGACGGCCCTGCGGCCGAAGCTGCGCTGCGCTCCTTATCGTGCTGTTTCGACGTCGTTTGAGAGTCTGTCGGGACGTCAAAGGAGAACGACGGCAGAGATGCCGGATCGAGGGCAAGTGCCGCCTCCTTTGCGTCCTTGGGAACTGATTTCGTTGACTGCGATTCTGTGCTCGAACTGGGTACCGGAGGGCTTGGCGCAGGGGGTAGCCGAATCGGGATGGCAGGTGGTTGAGGCTTTAATGAATGCAGCGGAGTAAGCTCATGTGAATGCACTGGCGCGGGTGGAGGGCGATCGAACACGGTTTGAGCAGGCGGGGGAGAGTCAGGATCGCTCTCAGCGGCAAAGCCAAAGCGAAGTTTAGATGGCTCCTTCGGCGCCGACGATTTGAGAGGGAACGGCGGTTTGGGTGTCGCACCAGTTAAATTACCGTTTGTTGTAGGTGTTGCTTTCTTAGAATTATGTTGAGATTCTGTTGGGTCAAACACATCGCCGTGCGTGTCTGTGGGAGAAGTGGGAGAATGCATGTCGACATCCACAACCTCCTCAATGGTGACCTTCTGCCTTTTGCGGGTAAGTACGTCTCCCTTCTCAGGTTCTTCGTTTACCTGCCCGTTGATAGCAGTATGATTGACACGGGGAGGAGACGGTGATTTGAGTCGCGCGCTGCGCCGAGGTTCTGGCTGAGAAATGCCATTTACTTTGCTCAGGGGCGCTTTCCCAATGTTAGGAGGTGGCCGGGAACGCTTGGTTCCCTACATGACAAGGTCAATGAGAGTGCGCGGGTGATACACGTGTAACACACTGACCGCTGGCACCGTGGCCTCGACGATCGTCTGATGACTCAGATTCACGTCCTTCTCTTGTTGCTCCTTTGGGGGCTCCTCCGGGGCTTTCCGTTTCTTCGTAGGTTTCTTTTGCAAGGACGGTTTGACTGGGCTAGCAGTCTGGTAAGGATTCGAAAGGTCAGGCTTCTTTGGCGGTGTCACTTCCTTGATGAGTTCTGCCATAAAATGGGCTGCTCGGGTAGGCTGGCTCGGCTTGGAAGGGGGCGAGGAATGTGACGACGATGAAGAGTCCCCTACTCCCCAGGTGTTGCGCAGAGGAGAGGGTACTGCAGGGGTGGTAGGTTTTGGAGGCACCGAGAGACGAAGCCGTGGTGTGGCGGGGACAGCGGCAGACTTGTCGGGGCTTGAGTCGTTCATGGAGGTATGAGATGACGAACCGCTGGAAGTGGACAATGCGGAAGAATCGGCACGAGTTTGTTCACGTGGCTGGGCCAAGGGTAACGACTCGCCGGTGACATGAGGTATGGGGGGTTCGATGGCCGCATCTACACGTCGCCGCTTAGTTTCCGATTTGTGAGGTGATGCTTCTGGTGCAGAGAGCTTGATTTTGGAGGGGGTGGGGCGTGGTGGACCGAAAGCAGGGCTCTGATGGCGGTTGCGTGGGCGAGCGCTCCCTGCACCCTGCCATTTGTAAACCCCATTAGGATTCCTTGTCAACGTTCTACGAGGGGTTTGTTTTGATGAAGGGGTAGGAGACCCAACGTTAAAAGCCGGCGTCGTGCCACGGCTGGGGGTGGGGCTGGCGGAGAACCGAAAAGGCTGTGAATCATCATCTGTGTGGATTCATCAGACCAATGGAATTTCGACTGAAGACCAAATGCGCGAACCTTGTACGCTGTCCTTCAAAAGAGATACCAAACCGACGTATTCGACGTGATGCAAGGGCTGGTCAGAGCGATCACGCAAATACTGTTTGACGGTCTCGAGTTTCTCTGCCGGGGACTGTGAGGGGACATTCAACCGAGGTGATTCAAATGGGGTAGACGGTTTGAAGGGAGATATCATTTCAGCTGGCTCTGGGACGAGGCTTGAAACCGGTAAGGTCGACGCGACAGACTGGGGTTGTCGCGTGGGTGTCAACGGAGACTGAGGTAGTCGTGGCAGTTGCGGCTGTTGCGCCATCTGAGAGCCATAAAAGTGCGTGTCAGATTTGAGTTAGAAGAAAATAAGAATATTATGACGCACTTCACGACCGCGTTGTGAGAGAACATCAGCGGGGCGCGATCCCCCGAATTCTGAACCATCAGAGGACTGTTTCTCATCCTGCGCGTCCTCGTCAGAAAGGTCATCTTTAGGCTCTTCTGAAGGCTTTGTGCGACGCAAGGGGTTTAAATAGCTGAAAAGGGAAGACAAAGACCAGGACTACTGCAGATGTGAGATAATTGAGAGCATGAAGAATAATAAAGCGGGCACGGACTGATTTCTTTGGCTGAGCGTTGGGACGTTTGTATGGAGACGAAAGCTGACTTCTTGCAGCGCGACGGTCGCTGCGCCTGACCGCGCTCATCTTCGCAGAACGAGAGAAGGTAGTGAAAGAGAAGGAGAAGGAGGAGACGAACAAGGCGAAGCCGACTTGGCCTTCGCCACGGGTCAACGGGTTCAGGTTGGGCCCTCTCGGCTACTTCCGGTGTAATTCTTTCCCACGTGCGCCACCGCATTTGCCTTGCCACCGAGTTGCGACTGCCACAACCCAACATCAAAATGCCAGACAATGTCGTTCAGTCGCCTTATCCTCTAATAGATGCCGACCCTCATTTCTCTCGAGTCGTTCGTTACATGAGGCCCTCAGACTATGCCGTCTGGGCCGGTGCAACAGCCGCATTTCCCTCGGCCCTTTACTTCTGGGGTACTTGATTTGCCTCTGTGCCCCGTGCCGCACTCACCTGGAACGCTCCCTCAGAGATGGCCGATCCTACAAAGTCGCGTTTGCGGCCCGCTTTACGCCTCGGCGGCGTGTTTGGCTTCATTGGTGGCTTCCTACTCGCCTACCAGCGGTCAAGCTGTAAGTCTGCATTATTTACATCGTAACGGTCGTACTGACACCCGAGTTTGCCATCAAAGTCCGTTTCTGGGGATGGTCGGAGAATAAGCACGAGGAGGAGAGGGACTTTGCCGAGCTTAGCCAACTTGCGCGCGAAGGAAAGCCGTTGTATGGAGAGTCACCTCAGCCACTCTGGGTCCAGAACGCCGCGTACAGCAACTCGGCCTTCTCACAGCTCAAATTCAGTGAGTATCTCAACCCAACCAGATAAATACTTATCTCACTCACCTTCCGCTTCTGCTGAAAGGTGTTTTCCCAATGTGAGTGTTCCTTATTGCACAGACTACGACTTTGAATTTAACCAACTCTCCTCCTACTAGGTTCAACTTTGTCAATCACCCGCACCATGGCACTGACCCCGCCAAGTACGGGGTGAAGTCCACTTCAGAAATTAGTGAGGTGGTCGAGCAATGAGCGGTAATCAGGCGCTGTAACATACTTGCCCTCATCAATTTATTCCTTGGCGCTCTTCTACAAGGGTCCAACAGTTCATAATGAGTGCGCCAGGTTGCAGACTGACGCCTACTTGATCAAACGCAACAAACTCACGATGTTTCATACAGCTGTAATAGTTGGTCTTCTTGTCTCACACATTCTTCCTATGATACATACTGGGCGGCAATATCGCTCGGGCGTTTATCTTATTTCCCCAGGTCACCGGGTCTGTAAACCAACCGGAACGCGCCCACTGATCACAATAGCAGTTGTGGTCGTCTCGTCGAAACCTGCCTGATGTTCTCGCGTTTCGGTCTGGAGGGGTCTTTTGTTGAGCGTCGAGACCTCCATTTCTATACAGCACACCGGGATTCCAGAATTTCGTTAAAGGGTTCAAAACTAATCACTCCATGCGGCAAGGAAGTAGGCACCCACTCGTCGCACCCTGGGACTGGCCGCGAAAATCACGCTGTGCTTCAGTCACGAAATCTCCCTTTCTAGCGCGTCTATCTAAATCGATGGTGGTGGTAGTGATCCTCATTGGGAAGAAACTCTTAGGTATCACACCGTTTAGACCGGGTGCTCGTGAAAATGTATGTCCCGCTTGAGCGACCACGATGAAAGAAGGCCGATACTGCCTGTACCTGCGCACACACGTTCGAAGGCTCAGGGACCTTCGAAGAGCTTCTTTGTCAACCTAGTGTGACATCGAACAGCGGGATTAAAGACTCAGATAACAACCATCTCGCTCCAACACATCTCGGATCCATCGCCCCGACTTCCATACGTCCCTTCCATGCTATCATGGGGGCTGGCTCTATCTTTCATTTGCTCTATTTTTCTGATGGGACGTTGGCAGTTTGCTTTACCCCGTGTCCCCCCTTCATCACACGGATCTAGTCCATCAATTGCCTCACGTTGTGGGGTACACAAGCAGTGCATGGATGCCGTGACTAAACTCTTCATGAATTTGATAAGAACGTAAGATGCTACAGTACACAGAAGGAAATGAAGTGTCAATAGTCGGGGCGTCTTTTACGCCTTCGTCTTGCCTCGTTTTCGTTCCCGCCCATCGGCGGCGTCTTTGTGCGAGTCGAGGACTTGGTCTGGCGCTGCCAATTCCTTTCCTTGCGCTGCTGCGGTCTGCGTGAGCGTCTCCCACATGACGTCGTTGATCCCCTTGGCGCGCGCCAGCTGCGACTCCAGTCGCGCCACCTCGTCCTCGAGCTCCGCCACGCGTCCATCAAGCGGTGGCGCAGAAGGTGCGTCGTTTTCCATCGTTGTGGTAGCCGGTCTGGGCTTGACGAAGAACTCCCAGTCGCGAAGAAGCTCTTCGCGCGAGTACGTCGTGACGGACTCATGCGCGCTCTGTTGTCGTAAGGCGCTCGGTAAATTATCAACGAGATAATTTAGAAGAAGAAACACACGTTTCGTGCGTGCGGCAACATCATCGTAACCTCATGCGCTTCACGTGGGCGTGCCTCGCGCATGCGTTGAAAGGGCACTATCGGGAGGACCGAAATCCCGCCGTCCTTATCCCCGCCGAGCTGCACGTGGCCGACAAGGTCTGGCGGCTTCAGTAGAGCGGTCAGGTGGGTCACCGCGAGCCCAGGACCCGGGTGCGCGTTGATGGTGCGGAGGAGCTGGTGCGATGGAACATCGTACACGTGCACGTTCCCCAATGCAGTGCCAGCAAGCAAGAGCGCTCCGGTGAGTGAAAGAGAAAGAGCCGTAACAGGCTCTCTTTGGAGTGTGTTCGATAAGATTGTATTTGTGTAGAGGGTTGGCGTTAGCGAAGTGAAGGGGTTACGCACCCAACAGATATGAGGCGTCTCTTGGTTGTGGTTGAGTCATTGTCCCCGACAGGTAATACATCGTTGACGCCTGCGCCTCCGATCGCCTCAGCGACGTAGCCACCCGATTTGTTGGCTCTTGTGCGGAAAAGATTCACTTGGTGAATGGAGCCGTCGGTTGACGCGGCAAAGAACAGGCGCTCGGTGAGATCCCATGCGACGCAGGCGACAGCGTGAGGAAACTGAAAAGTGGTTAGGAGCGACTTTGAGGAGAGGTCCCATATCTGTTGGGGAAATCGATTGCCGTAAGGTAAGGGTGACGGCCAAAAAGAGTGGGACGTGCTTTCACAGAGTGGTCGGCCGAAGCCGACAACACGCGGCAGGATGGGAACGGACCGAAACCGCAAGCGATGTCGGTAATTGGTAGAGTGTGGTCAGATAAGTGTGCATAGACTTGTGGGTTCTCGTTTTGGACACCGTCATCTAGTAATCTGTCAGAAACGAGATGAGATGAGCGTTGATTGAGGTGCACGCTAGATTGCGAGGTAATACGGATGCCGACAAACCTAAAAACAGACCAAACACTGATACCAGAATCCTCACTGCCTGACAGCAGAGCTTCTCCGTCGGGGGTGAAGCGCAACACCGTGACTTGGCGATAATGAGCTTCCCAGGAGTTATACATTATCCCCGATGCAATCTGTGACAAATGAAGTTTCGGCATGGGCACTATTTCCGAGGGGGGCAGGTGGACAAACCTCCCACAGGTATGTCCTGCCTTGGGGAGTACCGGCGGCGCAGAATTGACCTCGTCGGTCTACGGTCACGCATGAGAGGCGTTCCGGGAGAACGAATTTTTGGGAGATTTGATCCTTGATACGAAGAACGTAAGAGAAATGACAAATAGAGGGTTTTTCACCAGGAGAAGCACTTTTTGGAAGGTGTAGACATTCAGAAGGGCCTTGTCCGGTTGTACGGCAAGCATGAGACCACCCTGTGCCTCCTGTGTGGGGATAAGCGCTGTACAGTTTTTCGCAGCGTTTGTGTGCTTGAAAGAGGCCAGCGACGCGCCAGACTGAATGTCATGGAATAAAATAGACCCATTGCCTGTGGACTGAGCATTGGGAGCAGGAGCAGAAGCACTGACGACGACCTCTTGTAGCATTGGGGAGAGAGGAGGGGTGATCACGTGACGGAACGAATGCTATAGATCGCACTGGAATCAGAGGTCTCGAGGTATAAAGTAACCCCGTCCAAACACGTTGGCGCACACTAACCCTCCCCATCTCCTCGTGCCCTTCGTTCGCTTCACAACCACAACTTTCCTCCCACTATGTCCACCGACCTCTATGAAGTCCTCGGCGTCCAGAGGGACGCTACTGAGGATCAGGGTGCGTCCATTCCCACCTCTAACCCTTGGTCCTCCTCTTACCCCTCCTACAGTCCGCAAGGCTTACAAGAAACGGGCGCTCCAAACCCACCCCGATCGTGTACCTCCGGAACAAAAAACAACGGCAGAGGACGAGTTTCGAAAGGTCCCACCAGTCCCTCTGTTTAACTCCCCCTGCTGTTCCGCTCACTCGTAACGCTAGGTTAACAACGCATATGAAGTCCTTATCGACCCTACTAAGCGTCGTGTAAGCCTTGCCGTATCCTGTGCTATTTTTCATCGCCCACTAATATCCGACTTCCAATGACACCAACAGGCATACGATAAGGCAGGTGTCTGGCCACCGCCACCGCCACCGCCTGGATCAGAGCGGCCTCGCCATCACCGGCGCCCTCATCACTCCAGTAGGGAGAGGGAGCAATATGTGCCCTTCCCAGAAGATCCCTTTGACTTTGCATGGCCTCATCATGCAGGCTTCACAGATCCCTTCCGACTTTTCGAGTCCATCTTTGGCGATTTGCATCATTCCATGTCTGACCCATTCTTCCCCGACCCGTGGCGGTCCCGACGCCGCCATGATTCACACCATCGTAACCCGAGTGGCTTCTTTGATGACCCACTCGCCGGCGTGGGTTTCCCATTCGAACGTGGCAACGTGTTCGACGACGTGGTGAACAGCGGAAATGGTCGCTCGCGCGTTTACAGCCAGGTCTCTCGTGGCGCCATGGCGCCTGACGGTCGTTGGGTGTCTGAGAGCAGAATGACTCGCACAATAAATGGCGTCACAGAATCTGTTTGGAAGCGTAGAGACGCTCTCGTACGCCCCTTCACATCCTATCTGTGAGTCCTACGTACGCTGACGCCATTGTACCCAGGGCAACGAATACGCCACATATACCTATCCAGACGGTCGAGAACGACACACGGTCAATGGGCGCGAGCAAATAACTGCGCAGAAGCATGTCCAGCCACAACGGATCCAAGCCGCTCCACAGCCGCTACCTCCGATCCAAACCTCGGTTGTTTCACCACCTCCACCTTACTCGGCTATGAGCCGTAAGAGAGACAGTCCTAAGAGAGATAGCCCAACGTCGGCTTCCAGTCGAAAGCGGGACAGCCCAAGTCGCGAGCGTGAGCGTCATAGCCCCATTGAGATACAGTCGTCTCCACATGCAGGGTCGCCTCCCCCTATCGGCCACAGCCATCATTACCGGCCTCCACCTCCATCTGCGGGTAAGTCACGCGTGCAGTACAATCAACACCGGACGGGGTTACTGAGGCAGGACTTCGATAGTTCATGACCGCGCCTACACACACGAGACACCGCATTACAAGTCGCGGTGGTGGAAGAGATAATTGATTCGCACCACGTCTTATGGTTCTGTTTCCGATTGCCTCTAGTTGTTTTCGCCACTCATGTATTATACTCTGCGCATGTTTTAGTTACTGTATGTATACTCTTACTTTTTGATCTTGCAATAGACAATCCTTCTCAGTACCTCCTGTAAACACTGATCGACCCGATCGCGCCACCCCAAGAAAGTGTTAAGCGGGCGCTCACGGTCGATCAGATGATAGAAGTGGCGACTTGTCGTCGCAAAACTACTTCAAGGAATATAAAGGTATTCAATTATCACCATCGTCACACAACTCACATGCTCTTCGAGTGCCTGAGGCAAAGGGTTTACCATATGTGAGGCCACTGGTATATAATGCCATAGCGATCCTTGGGTCATATGGGACGCATCGTGCACTTCCACATGGGTTAGAATTCACCGGAGGCAGTGTAAAATAGTGCATTCGAGGATGTCTAGACGAGTCGATCAGCCCTTCTCGCTCCACTGGGACAAGTGCCATCATCTATGGAGCAATGTCGCTCGTTCGTAGGCGTTCTGCCAGTTCGAAACCAGCGGCGAAGTGGGACAGCCTTGCGTCGACCATATAACCCTGTCCAGAAAAGGAGGGACGCATTCATGGCAAGTAGGATAGGGGGAGCTATGATGGTCTACGGACCTTCTTTTCGTATTCTGTAAGGGGAAGAAGAAAAAAAATTTAGAGTTGCAAAGCACGCCGGTGGCCGACTGCACCCACACCAACATACCTTTGAGTTCTTTGCTTAGATTCCTCACTTCGATTGCGCGCCTCACGATTGCCTCTCCGTCCTCGAGGTTCTGGTCTGGCGACTCCATGGCTCCACTCAGTGGCACGTCCAGAACCACAAGTTTCATATTGGAGGTAGACATGCCTGGGGCGTGCAGTCAGCGCCACGAGAGCAAAAGGCCGCGCGGGAAGAATGGAGATAGAGACCCGGGTCATTCGCCATGACGGCGCTCGAATCGAGGACACCCTCTGCCTCGTAACCGGTCTCTTCCCGTAGCTCGCGGATCGCGGCTTGTTCGGGCGTCTCGCCATCATCGATTAGTCCTGCGGGGAGTTCTGCGTAATTTTTGTTTTTTTTTTGTTTTTTGTTTTAGTCCCGATTGATTGGCAAACTCAGATAATGAATGAATGGGGTGTCTGACCGATGATGAATTTCCCAATAGGGGGACGGTATTGCTCGATGATCACGGTAGAGATCGGAAAGGCGTGCGTCTTTGAACGGATGAGAGCCAGAACTGCGACCGCTGTGGGGCGGGACGGAACAAACTTAGAGCGCCACGAGGACAGATTCGGCGTCAAGGACAAGTTACCATCTATACCGGAGTTTCCGCGAGTCCGCCTGTCTGCGGCCTCCCAAACTCTCTATATAACAAGCGGATTGAGCAGCAGATAGAGAGAAATAGATGACGGATGGTTTTCACCTTCCTGCCCTTTTGGTCTTGCCAATTTATCTTCTTCAGGCTCACCCACCTTAAAGGAAGAAACCCTTGCGGATGAGCGAATGCCCTTGTAGGTGTGAGTCATACACGCACTTTGCGTCCGAGGTGTCGAGGTCCTCGGTTGAAAGTATCTTAGGGTGTTGAGACATCCTCGAGCACCAATAGGAAAAAGGACGATGACTAGATCGCAGGAAGGTTCTTTCCAGGTGTTGGATGATCATATTTGACGAGCACGTGGCTTATCTATAGACGCATTACAAGTTGGCGCTGACGGGGTTGGACGCGGATGTCCCGAGGGTAGGTTCTCTTCGAAAGTCGTCTTACCAACGGGTATAATATTCTATGGAAGGGTTATAAACAAAAGGTGGGAAAGGATACTTTCGAGTTTCCATGCGGAACCAGGAGAATGTTTGGTTGGAAGCTCCAAACATGTCTAGCGCGCATTACAGTTTTTTTTTTTTCCCTTGCATTATTATCAAGCCCGAAGTGATGAAAATCACGACAAGTCCAGCGCACGCGAGGCGAGGCGAGAACTTCCACGAACAAAGTGCAAACCAAGAGACCGAAGAGCTCGAGGTGTGCCCTCCGCCCCATGAAATGATCGCCTCCCACCCGGAGATCCGTCCGGTAGCGAATACAGTAAATGCCCGCCCTCACCAACACAACAACAATCCCCCTTCACCTTCACCCCCAATTCACCTCACTTCTCCTTTTCAACAATGGCGAGATCTGAAATCGTTCTAGACTCTGTCCTTGGTGCTGTCGGAAATACTCCTCTCATTCGCCTCGATAGGATAGCGAAACACGAGGGACTTCGATGCAATCTCCGTAAGTCTCTGTGTAGCCCTCGTGCAGGGCCATTTCTCAGGAACGTGTAGTCGGGAAGCTGGAGTACACTTCGGCTGGCGGTTCTGTGAAAGATAGAATCGCAAAGCGGATGATCGAAGTCGCTGAGCAGGAAGGAAAGCTCATCCCAGGGCAGAGCGTTGTCATAGAGCCGACTTCGGGAAACACAGGTACGTTCTTTTACCTCGACCCTCGCCCTCATGTCGATTCAATTCAGTTTAGGAATTGGTTTGGCAATGGCGTGCGCTGTGAAGGTAGCGCATCCAAGCTCTCCAAGGAGGACGGGCACTGAATACTACAGATAAGGGATATTCAGTGATCATTACGATGCCAAAGAAGATGTCACTTGTATGCGTGTTTGCCCTTTAATCATCGCTGCCGCTCATTTCAAGGCTTTAGGAAAAAGAAGCAGCATTGCGCGCGCTTGGCGCAGAAGTTATCCGGACTCCGAATGAAGCTGCGTGGGACGCTCCAGAAAGTCATATAGGTAGAGCGCCCACCCACATATTTGTCGTTTCTTTGTCGCTAAACGAGTACGTCCGTAGGCGTGGCTCTACGCTTGCAGAAAGAGATACCAGGTGGCATCATTCTCGATCAATATCGCAACGTATGTTAACTCGCATATATACACCTAGTCGTTACTCACGTTATATGTTAAGGTGAATAACCCGCTCGCGCATGAGCTCACCACCGCGCCTGAGATCATCGCGGCCGTGACGTCGACTCCTTCAACCCCTGCACATCCATCGTCGGGCAAGGTCGATGTCTTCGTCGGCGGCGCAGGAACAGGCGGAACCATCTCCGGCATTGCCAAGGGAATCAAGAAAGCTCACAACAAGGACTGCGTTGTTGTCGGTGTAGATCCCGTGCGTCGATTTCGTTCCCTTTCCCCCGAGTTTTCTCACTTGCACTCACGCAGGTTGGTTCCGAACTCGCCCTCCCCGCTTCTCTCAACGAGGCAGGCAAAGGGGATTCGTACATCGTCGAGGGGATCGGGTATGACTTTACGCCGGACGTGCTTACACGAGAACCCGGTATGATTAACAACTGGGTGAAGACGGATGATAAGGATGCGTTTGCGGCTGTGCAATTGCTCATGCGCCATGAGGGCATGCTAGTTGGCGGGAGCAGCGGAAGCGCCCTTGCCGGTGCGCTAGCATGGCTACGTTCTAAGAGTGGTCGCGAGATCGCACAGTCGCCAGGGAAGAACGTCGTCGTCCTGTTACCTGACGGGTACGTGATAATCCGCTGCTACTCTTCGTAGCTTATAACGTGATGCCCGCAGGCTGAGGAATTATATCGGAAAAGACTGGTTCCTCGACCTAGCCCTTAGACAGGAGCCTTCCCCACTTGCGCGACGCATTGCAGAGGTGCTTGATAGGCCAGCGAGTGAGGACCGAACCGGTGCTAAGATTAAACTGTAGCGGGGCAGGGGAAGAGGTTGGAATATGAATGTTTTTCGTTTACAACCATTCTGCAACGAATAACTACTCGTGCACCCACTGAAGCAACACTGACTAATTGGCCTCGTCTAACCCGCATACTATATTGAGGCCGATGAGGATTCGTAGTAGTCTGCACCGGGCCGTCAGTTGGTGAAATAGCCGTGAGAAAATGTATTAGGTGTGCTTCAGTTGCAAGCTTTGAGACCATAGCAGAGCAATCATGTCCGGCTTTGACGATCTCTTACAACAATCCTCTCGCGCTTTAGAGGAAAACCCGTTCGAGGATCCATTTGCCCCAGCTCGTTCTAACTCACCAGACCCGTGGTCATCATACACTCACCCGGCCGCGACAGTCACCTCTTCTGCGTTCGAATATGACGAATCTGGATTCAACGGTCTGCCTACCACAGAACCAACAGTTGAATCACACGAGGAGTCTTTTACCACTTCTGCAGTCCCGGCTGAGTCTCGCTCGTTCAGTGTTCCGACAGCTGCATCTGATCCCTTAGACTCTGCAAACCTTCCCGCCGACGATAAGCCAGATCCCGCCGCGAAGCCCATCACATCTCCTGGTTTCTCCGAACATAGATATAGTCCAGAAGATGACACATCTACAGTTTCACCCGAGTCTCCTGCCCAGCATACGTCCCCGAGCAAACCTGTTTCAGACGCGCTTCTGCATGCAGCTCCCACTCTAACTCTCCCATCTACCACGTCTCCACCCGAAAATTCACCCACGGTGCAACCTTCCTCCCCCGAGACACCATCGTCTGCCATCCCTGCGGAGCTCGCAGACCATTCCGCCCCGCTATCCCCACCGCCACCGTCATCCGCGCGACTACCGCAGCGCCAATATGTCCCGCAGCCCTCCGTGCACCTTCCCTTCAACCCTTCTCCAACAGTCAGCGAATCAAATCGCGTTATCTCCTCTCCGCTTGACCAGCTCCCAACTACTTCATTCGCGAGTCTCGCGTTGGGTGGGGAGAGCTTCGGCGGATGGGACAGCGCACATAGCACATTTGCCAATAATGCTTCAATGCCCGTTTCCCCTGAGAAAGGTGATGATGACGACGACGACGACGACAAGCCACTGCGCCCGCGACCTGTGAGCACGTCATTCTACTGCCTATCAGCGAGTGCAGCTCATGTCAGTGGTCGCCCAAGCCTCAGGAAACGCCTGCAGCCAAGAAGGAAACCGGGCTGCAACCTCTGTTCACGATTACTGTCGATGACCCTCAAAAGGTCGGGGACCCCATCCGGGCTTATACGATGTACACGGTACACACCAAGGTATGGCTGGGTCCAAACTCGGTCCTTGTCGGCTCTTGTGATTTTTCTTTTTCTAGACGACTTCCCCACTGTTCTCCCAACCTTCATTTTCTGTTCTTCGTCGCTACTCAGACTTTCTATGGCTGTATGGAACCCTCTCGAACAACAACCCTGGCGTCGTTGTTCCCCCTGTTCCCGAAAAGAGTCCCTTTGGGCGCTTCGATGATCAGTTTGTCCAACAGCGGCGGACCGCACTCGAAAATTGCATAAACAAGATCGCAAATCACCCGGTATTATGCAAAGACGCGGACCTCAAGCTGTTCTTAGAAAGCGACACGTTCTCACTGGATGTATGCGCTACTGATGTCCTAGACAAGATGGGTGTTAGTAACGTGACTTTGGACAGATCAAGCACCGTAAAGCGGAGCTCGCCAACGAACGCGGAGGTTTGATGGCGTCGATCGGCCAGTCCATCACTGGCCCCCGCTTTGTTGAGATGGACGAGGTGCTTCGAGGTGCCATTCGCGATTTGTGTTATCCCCAGCTGACATTCGTCCTAGTGGTTTGACCGGCAAAAAGCCCACCTTGATATTCTCGAGTCACAGCTTCGTGGCCTCGTCAAAGCCATCGAGGTCGTCTCTAGACAGCGTAATGGTGCGTTTTCCACCGACACCTTATGGTGAGCGTATTGACCGGGACGAACGAATAGAATTGGCCGGCGCCGTCGGTGAGTTTGCGCAGACCGTTGGTGACCTGGCTGCTTCAGATCTCGGAAAATCGCTCTCGCATTCACTCGGGGCGCTGGCAGAGCTCGAGCGTAAAGCTCAAGAGACAGAGTCCGCTCAGGCCCGCGCGGATCAAGCGTCCCTACTGAGCACCGCGGACGAGTATGCCCGCCTCGTCAACTCTGTCCGAGTGAGCTACCTCGTTGATAATCTTTGCCCTGAAACCGACTGGAAAACTTTCAATAGATGGCGTTTAGCTCGCGCGTGCGAGTATATCACGCGTGGCAAAACGCAGATGCGGAGCTGCGGCGCATTAAACAAGCGCACGAGCGGAACCGTGCTCAAGGCAAGATCGCGACCGACCGCCTCGGACATTCATATTCTCAGATTGGCGAAGTGCGTTCTTTCTTGTCACGTGGGGACAAACAATTCATGGTACTGATGTAGGCGGAACGACGGGCACTGGACGCGAAGCAAGAATTTGAACACGTGTCGCGGTTGGTGAAGACTGAGGTGGCGCGGTTTGAGCAAGAGCGAATCGAGGATTTCAAGAAGACCCTGGAGCAACTTCTGGATGGCATGATCACGAGACAGAAAGAGACGATACAGGCACGGGAGACATTTCAGCAGTTGTTACTGAAGAAGATTACTGGTGCAGGTCCCAAGGAAGACGCGACCATATCTACGGGTGTAGCCTAGCTGTCGCGCGTACGGTGCCATGCATGTGCTACTATCGTAGCACGTTACTAGAGTACACGTCTGATACTTTGCGACCTAGATAAGTGGGTTGTCGATCCCATCACAAAAGGGACCAATGGTGAAGTCCTAGCTCGAATCCTTGATCACTTCGAGTGTCAGCCAGGGTGATTCGAGATTCCCAGGTCCATTCAACAAATCTATTCGTGCTTTCCAAAGGGAAGGTACCAAGAAAGGTACTGCAGTGCCTAGTAACGAGGAGGGAGGGATTACCGCCTACAACTACACCAAAAATTTACTGCATTAATTCCTCGAATCAACACTGTACAGTACATACTGGAAATCGAGCTGGTCGAGCTTGGGGCCATGTAGACGGGGCCATGTATACTCAGAGTTTCGATAAGGGGGTGTGACGATACGTGACACGTGCCTATTTAGCGCTTATTCAACACCTGATTAAACCTGATTGACACAGCAGCCCCAGCGTAACCTCGAGTCGCGGCAACACTAGAGCCTACTGCTCTCCCTTAGTCGCGAAAGGGGTGAGGCTGATCGGGGATTAAAATTTAAAAAAAGTGATCGAGTGCAGTGTTGTATGTGATCGCAGGACGTTCGGCAGGAGATCCGGCCCGAAAATGGCACGCTCCTTTGCATTCAGAGTGTTGCGCCGGCGCCAAAGAGCATCCAAGGGACTTTCAGTGCCACAAGATATTTGTGTATCATTTGGCTCCTGAGGGACGGTCCTAGAAGGGACGACATCAACAAGCGATACGAACACAACTGAGAAGAGCTTACGGTATCGCTTCAACTGGGCCAGAATCGGACGTAGCCTGTTACAGTTGTCAACCAAGTGCATTTAATTCAGTATTGGTATGCCCTGTACCTCTCGCCTCAATAGCGATCAACGCGACGCGAGTGTCCAACGACAACTTAGCCTACAGACCCGTAAGGCGATTGACACGAATAACAAAATAAAGCATAAACCTGGAAAGCTTGAAGCACATTAGATATCGTCACATTGCTTGATCTTCGTCAACAGATCCTTGCGTAGAAGCATCCCTTTGATGCCCTTTCTCTTAGAGCACTCCTTCAGCACCCGCTCAATCCTGTCCAGCTCTCTGGTCCTTCGTCAGATCGTAAGGCTCAGGGAGTAAGATAGTCGCCGCAGAGACGAACCTTTGAAGAGAACCCAGGATAGCCCGCAGACCAGCAGGCAGATCTTCCTCGGTCAGGTTATGATGTTCACACAACTCGCCGACATCGACAATGATCCTCGCGATTCTGGCAAGTTTGTGCATCACTATTTCGCACTCCTCCTTGTATTGCCTCACTTCCTGGGGACGCATCATCAGAATATTATCAGAGAAAATGCGAGTAACACGTACATCCGCATGGTGAGTGCTTGAAGCAGGAGACCTGCGATGGGGGCGATAAATGGGACCTTGGTTGCCAAGGTACTCCCCTCCTTGAGAGCTGCGAGCGACGTTTGAATCGCGCTCATCGTGATATCGCCATGCGTGCCAATGTCAGAAACGACGGTAGCATCATCTGGTCAAAAACAATCAAAAAATAGAATCGTAGTGGCCCCTGTGTAGTACTTACGAACTAGGGGCTGATCGTCAGATGTTGCGGGATGAGGTGTGGGGATCTTTTGCTTCTTGCCTTGCCTGCGAGAAAACGGATTCGACGGCATCCTTGACAACAAGTGGTGGTGGTAATGGTGACACGGTAAGGGTATGAACACCCTCCAAACCGGCCAGTATGCACGGCCCCAGCGAGCCAAGGGAACGTGTAAACAGGCAGTCGATAGCTGCTTGCCGGCGGTTTCCCTAGGACACTGCCTGGATACTACCTCTGAAACGCATGTCCGCGTCGTGCTCTCGTGCGATGTTGGTTCTGTAAAATCTAATAGTATTCTGGGGGGCTGGGTGGATCATGAAGTTTAGATCCCAAGCCCAAGGCTGTGATACGCACTTAGTCAAGACGATGATGGTGCCGGTCCGTCACGGGCCGATCAGCGCAATTTGTTGTGCTCCGGGTCGTATCGAAACTTACTACTACGTCCGTGTCAACTTGAATAACCATGCTGGGCCAGCTCATTCTAGGTGTCGCCATGGTTGCGCTCTTCCACGGTGAGATCACCCTCCATATTCCATGTTCCATCATATGTTCATCACCCGCCTTTCGTAGCCGCTTTCTCAACTTACGAACGTACGCGTCCAGGACTAAGTCCTAGTTTCGTCACATCTGACCGTGCATACGTGGCAGACCTTTCTCATTTAAAGGCACTTGGAAGACCCGAGACTTCTCTTCCATCGTCGGTATGCGCGCGTCCTCATCTTCTTCCCACTGCCGGTTTATAACTCCCGTCCCTTCTACTCGCCAGATTGTCCTTGAATCACTCCTCGCGCTGTTCCTCGGAATCATCGGTGCCTGCGTCAAGGCACCTGCTCTTAAGGAGATCACGTGGGCCAGTGAGATGAAGACAAGGTGCGCAAAACACAGGGTTAGTTGGTTTTGCTTTACCTGGCAGCTTATGTTCGCATTTCGCACTCGTGGGGTGTGTGTCTAGGACGATCGACGACATGGACGCGCGGATGGGGTTCGCAAATTTCGTGACAAGGGGGAGAGTGTTAGGGCAAGACGAGAAATCAGGTCCATCAACCCCCACAAAATCGTGAGGTGGTATATTGTACTTGTCCATTAAGAGGGAGCGACCCACTCCCGCTGTCCCAGGCGCCAAAATTACCCCACCGCTCGCCTCGGACCTCTTCGTCTGACTTTGTGGCATACCGAGTCTTTTCCGCATCTTGTGCGATTTCGTGATGCTCAGTCGCGGGGGCGGAGTTGGTTCGAATACAACCGTTCTGTCAGGTCAGCTCTCTTACACTGTATTTCCGCGAGATCGAAGGGGGAGTATTCGTGCCTTGACCAATTAGTTGTTCCACACGACCCATGACTATAGCAAGTTCTAAAGAATGTGCATATGTGAAAATGCGCTATTAATCAACCGTAAAGTAATCCACTACCCGATTAACCAACCACCTCGGGGATTAGTATAAGACGTATGCGACACAAAGCAACGGGAAACCCGCATAGAGACCTAACCAAAACACCACGTTGCCTAGCGATTTATTCCGCTTGATTGCTGGTGTACGTCCCACCGCGATCAGCGGTATTTGGATCAGTTGCAATGTGAAGAGGTACATTCTACCATCGCCACGAATGAACAAATTGCACTAGGCGCACACATTTACGAAGAAATTAACGTACCGGATCTTCTTGGTGACCACCGCCATGACGAGTTCGTGGGCCGCGGCGGACAGAAGGAAGGTGACAAACATGGCGCGAGATCGTGAAAAGTGATACGAGGTGATCGTCGACGCGTACACATGACGCAGGAGGAAGTTGTGCACGGGCTTGTTCCACTTGCGTGAGAACTCATCCCAAGAGGTCGAGTTCCACTGTTGACAAACGAGGAGCGTCAATGAACAGACCGAATCAGCCGAATGGAGTCACCTACCCAATCCTCGTAAAACCCACGGTCGGCGAAACTAACAAGAAAGCTTAGTGGGCACGAAACACATGGCCGTGGATAGGGTCACGTACTATGAAAGTTCCGCGAATCCGTTGCAGATACACTCTGGTGATTGCGTCAACTTGCTACCCTGAGACGGTGCCAAGACCATAACTCACCAAATATGATATAAAATAATAAAAGATATGCCAGCATGAATGGCAGCGCCAGGTCTAGCAATGTCCTCGCGAAGGACTGTTCAGGACTTGGATTCGTATATGGTAAGATGAACGTTTCCGTGGTTGTATAAAGCAAAGCGAAAGTGCCGAAGGTCGCAACCGTCTTCTCAAACACATACAGCGGACGGATTCTAAACAATGCAATGAGCAGGCGACGACCACAAGCGTTGACTAGGCATACTTGTTAGTGCGTGGAAACTCGAGCTCGTAAACGAGTGTCGGGATAAGCTGGTAAACCGCAAAGTTCTTCAAGGTGATGTTCTCAGGCCAGCGCACGCGTTCCGGACCAGAGCCCACGAGTTCAGATTCGAGCTCCAAGTACTCCGTAGCAAGAGCAGAGATCTCTGGATCTGGGTGATCGACCAGTACACGGGGTGTCAAGTCCTTGGGTTTATCGTCCGGTATGGACACGGGCTCAATAGCTTGGGTGAGACGATTACGGAGAACAGTTGGGTTGTGGACCTGCACATAGGAAGAGCTCACACCGTCGGACAGCTCCGGTGTGACGATTGACGAAGTACTCGTCCCAGTGCTACTGCCTTCAGTCTCGCGTTCAAGGACCTCGCGGCGTTTCGTCGCCTCGGATATGGCTTTCTCCCACCCGCCGACGCGGGATGTTGCGTTGCGGAGTTGAGATAGAAGCTCGGTGGATTGCTGCGAGACTTGTTTTAAGTAGCCATTAGTCGCCATATAAGAGTGCATCTTCATTAACATGACCTGACCAGACGGACACAGATGAGTCAGGTGTAAATAGCAAATCGGAGAATCACGCACGAATGTGTGGAGAGTCAAGAATCCGGACTGGACCCAGGGCCATTGCCTAACGACGACCTCCAATCAGACAGACTCGGATGAATGAATAGTCGCATACATACCTATTGAAGGTCCATTTGATGGCGGCAAAGAGGATGAACGTTTGGAGCGTATGCTGAAGGACGACGCCGGTCCAATAATACTTGATCCAACCTTTGCTGACCGCTTTTGCGAATGGCACGCAAATTCCTGTGCTCAAAACGAGCACGGCATCGCTGAGGGCCAGTGTTCGCGCGTCTTTGGAGAACATGGTCGCAAATCGCAGGTTGAGGGGAGCACCGTGTCTCTCTATGCTTCGAATGTACGTGCGAACAGTAAAGATAAAGAGCGAAATCCAAAACAACGTGAAAAACCCCTATTTTTCGAAAGGTGTGAGGGTCAACATAAGGCAGTGCGAGAGGTGGACTCACTCGAAACTCATTCGTACTCGAGCGCTCATTCTCTATATCAAAGTGAGATAGTCTCGGAACAAATGCGACAGCCTCCTTGAGCTTCTTGCTGTACTGCGAGCGAGACGATTTCAGGACAAAAGCTGTAGAGCCATTGGTTGTGATGGCCTGGCCAGTAAGCTTGGTGACAGCAGTGCCATCTCTGGCTTCGAGCGGAATCTTCAGAGTAACCTCCGCGATTGTGGCAGTCTTAGTGGCAGTGGCTTCCTGCGCAGTGGAACTAGCAGGATAAGTTCGGGTCGAGCCTATGAGAGAAAAGAGCAGAGAAAACGACTCACGCTGAGGGCATGATGGGAGTTGGATAAGAAGAGCGAGAAGAGCGCTCTTTACAAAATAGTTGGCTACGGCTGTAGGGGCAGTGACCAGGACATCAGCGCATCAGCGCAGTGTCGCAATCAACTGAACGTGGAATTGATGAACCCGGCCCGGTAAGGTTCCGAACTAGCTCTGTACCTCACCAGCTCGGCCACGATGGACCAGGTGCGCAGACACGTCCTAACGAACGTGTTAAACACAGCTAACTCATCCCCAGGACGCGTTTAGGAATCTCTTAGGGTCAGCAAAACCTGCACCGGGCCAAACTCCCGTCTCCCGCGGTACTTTCTTAGACAGCAAGAAAAAGCAAGGCTCGTCAAAAGGGTGCGCTATGCTTGACCGTTCGGATTGACCAACGTGACACCACGTAGGAAGGTTATCCCTGCGTCTGAACCCGCCTTCAAGCCACGTAAGGTCAAGAAAGCAGCTGAAGCCTATCGCGACCGTGCCGAGGAACGACGAGTTGGAAAGGAGGGTGACTATGCTCCGATCGAAGCTATTTTAGAAGAGTTCGAGAAGAGGAATGCAGACAATGAGGATAGGGCAGCGGTGCGCACGTGGTTCTCTCTCTTTCGCAGACTAATCATTCCTGGTGTATAGGTGGACGAGCAAAGGCGTTATCTTGGTGGAGATTCGGATCACTCTATTCTTGTCAAGGGACTCGATTTTGCGCTCCTTGAACAAAACAAAGCCCGCCTAGCATCTACGTCGTCCAAACAAGATGATGAAGCACTTGAAGAGGTTTTTGCGCAGACAGCCTCTGCACCATCTGTCCCCTCGTCCCAAAAACGGTCACGCGCAGATATTATTAAAGAGCTAAAGGAAAAGCGTGCGAACGGGGGCGTCTCGGAACAGTCAAACCAAGAAACTACGACTGAAAGACAACCTGATCCGTCAAGGTTCCGTCCGATAGGGTTCAAGCCGATCGGTGCATCTACAAAAAAAGACAAAGCTAGGAAGGAACGGACCAGGGATGAGGGCGAGCCGAAGAAGAAGAAACGAAAAGTGAAGCCGTCGGCGACGGAACCGAAGGAAAATGGGAAATCTACATCCACACCTCAAGATCAAATCACTTCCACACCTGGTCCACGCAAACCGTCTCCAGAGCCAGAGGCCGACTTTGACATCTTCGCGGAAGCCGGGGAGTATAAGGGTGTGGAGCTCGAATCGGACGACAGCAATGACGAAGAGCCGGAGAAAAGCCGCCACAAATCGCCTCGTCAAGAACCACAGGCAGAAAACTCGGTCGTGCCTCCACGTAGAGGTTGGTTCGATGACGCCGCGGAACCCGCGCCAGAGAAGCTGCCCTCACCAGGCCCTGCTGAACCGTCGCCGCCGGAACCAGTTGAAGTTGAAGCAGAGGAGGAGAAAGGAGGGAGACTCGCGCCGCTGAACTCATCCGCGATGCCGTCGATTCGGGATTTCTTGGCAATGGATGAGGCGGAGGAAAAGGCGGAAAAGCGTCGGGCAAGAAAGGAAAAGAAGAAGGGGAAGAGCAAAGCGAGTGATTAGTAGATGTCGGATAGCACGGACCGAGGACGAGTTGTTTAGCGAGGAAACTAAAGGCGAGGCGAGACGAGAACTTGACAAAGCACAAGAAGTGACCAAGTCTTCACAGAGGATCCGTCGTGTCTTGTCCGTTATACCCCCGGTTCGGTTGGCTCACGACCACCCACGGCTCGTCGCTCGCTCGGCGGATCCTCCCTCTAATACCCATCCAGTCTCTTTACCCTTTCTCTCCTTATTATGACCTCTCTCGCCATCTCAATTTCGAGAGCTTCTAGTGTAAACTCCACCTCTCCACTTAGTTTTCACACCGCCAGTCCGCCTCCTTCACCTGGCCCGTTCTCTTCCTCTTCCGCCTCATCTTCCCAGGTCTCTTTCGCCAACGCTGACGAAGGTCGGTTCACTCTCTCAACTTTCGTCGCATACACTCTGCCAACTGCTTTGTCCACCTTGCAGAAAACGTCACCATTACCGCAGGTCGTATCTTGTCCGAGAGTACCAATGGGAACGGGAAAGCCCATGAGTGAGTCCATCGCCAACATGGTCTAGCACAGCATTGACGAGGCTCGCTTCAAGTGAATTGCAATTACTCGCAATATCAACCCGCATAACGGAACTTTTCTACAGCATCTCCGATATCCAAACGCGCATATTCGGTGCGTCTCGCACGCCTAGACTCTACATCTGTTAGTCTTATGTCTACGATTAGAGATTCAAGAGCTTCGACATAAATCTCAGTCTAATGGGGACCTCGCCGGTGCCACCGGCGTCATTGACCAGGCTCTTATGGCCCTTGATGAACGCCTCGAATCCGTCTCTCATGGCGTGAAGGCCTTAAGTGACTCGCTCCAGCCTCTTTCACAATCAGCATCAACGCCGACCCCCGACTCTTCCAACGAGGAACCGACCGAGATCGTGCTACTTCTCCGAAAGCATGCCACTTTCATGTCCGAGTGGGAGAGCGTGCAGGAGGAGAGCGAGGTGTTACGGGAGGAATTGAAGGAGGACAAATGGTTGACAGTGTTCCGAACCGTTACGGAACAAGCGGATGGCATGATGTCAAGCCTCGAAAAGGCAATCAATCGGTGTCAAGTGAGCAGAAACCATGCGATCATGTATCCCGCTAACTGTCAACGTGTTTCCCCAAGGACTTCATTTGGCAATTTCAGCGATACGGTCCCGATGATTCGATATCTACTTCCTCTTCCATGACATCAATGGGTTCAATGCGATCACAGAAATCGCCACTGAACATGGAGATGTTGCAGTCGCTGCTCGATTCTTACGAGGCCAAGAAGAAGTATGCTTTGTCGCCTCTTTGTCGCATCTACGTATTGACCGCGTTCCTAGACATTACATGCCTGCCACCACCAAGGTTCTTTCCATAATTGACAAAGGGGTTCAGGATCGAGTAACAAAGAACGGCGAATGTCTACGGCGGCACGCAGATTCCACGCAACGATGGAAGCACCTCAAGGAGCGTATCACTCGTACAGACGCTGAAATGGAGGCCGTGCGAAGGATATTGACAGGAGAGGAAGAGATTACGCCGAGTGACAGCGGGTCTGTCGCGTCAGGAGCGACTTCAAAGTCGAAGGGTCGCAACGGATATCTCACACCGCCCAGCGCCTCGAGCAGTAAGAAAAGTCTCAGCCTAAGCGCGTCAAGCGCGTTGTCACGCTCGGTTTCACCATTCCGCAAGTTTGCTCGAAAGTTCACGGGCTCGGGGAAGTCTCCAGCAGTTGTTGCTACCCCTATCCAACAGTCTAATTCCCGGCGCGCTCCTTCGTCAGAGCCAACTGCGACTCTTCGCCACCGATCGTCGTTATTCCAACTCTCTGGTGGTCAACCCTTGGCCCCAAGAACGCCGGAAAGACTAGGCCACAAGCATTCCCATTCTCTCACCCCAGAGTCGTCGCCGGTAACGAGAAGGCTAGAACCAGATCCGAACATCACGATAAAAGGCAAAAATACCTCGTCGAAGCTGCCGTGGAACTCGTCAACCAAGGTTGACGAAGAGCGTCCCCGCCGACCCTCCGTCATTGGTCCAACTCGCTCCGAGGGTTTACCACCGGCCCACATACATGCAACACCCTCGGGCTCTTCCCCATATGTACGAAGCGTCTCACGGAGCTCTATGGCGTCGTCCCGCCCGTGGTCCCCAATCACGTCCTCGGTTTCTACAGTTGCGTCTACCAATCCAACACACCCCCAGCGTCCGCCGTCGCGTTCCCAGACGCCAAGCGCGACTGCGACCTCTCCCCGCTCGCGCGCAAAGACTCCGTCACATATTCCTGCGCCATCGCGGTCTCACTTCCGCGCACTCTCGGATATGCAATGGGACGATGCTGCGCCGACGACCTCCCTCATGCAGCGCGCGTTGTCTCCTGACCCTTCACCCCCGCGTGCTATGACACCAGGCGGAACCAGACTCCCAGGACCGCGTCCTCCAAGCCGCAGCATGATCCCAGCCCCTGTGTTCCACGTCTCATCCCCATCCCGCCCCGGGTCTACGCTCTCCGACTACCGTGACCTCGATAGAGACGGCGGAGCAAGCCCAACCCAGTCGAACGCGTCCTTCCGCGCAACGGCACTGCGGGCACAAACGCCTGAAGCGACGCTGCGCTCGCGTGCGCAGGCAGTGCCGTTCTATGGCAACATCAGCGCCGGGAGCGGGAGCAGCAGCAATCACAACAGCCCGCGAGCGGTCAGACCGTCGGCGAGTGCAAAGCTCCCGCCGTCCAGCTTCCGCGACATGTCGTCGACGCCTGCGCCTGCTCCACGCACGCCGTCCCGTCCGTCTTCGCGGCTGAGTGACTTTGGAAGTGGTTCGGTGAACTCCTCGTACCTGTACAAGCCCGGCAATCCGCGGGACCCGCTCGACGCGGAGGTCGCTGCGATTGTCAACTCGATCGCGCACGGCTTGCTGATCGAGCGCGTGGACCCGCCACTGAGAGTGATCCCGCGTGATGGCGAGGAGATCCGCGCGCAGTATGCCTTTTCGAATTCGTTGGCGAGGAAGACGGTCACGTGTAGATTGACCACCCTCAGTCGCGCAGGGGCCAAAGGCGAACCTAGCACTGCAACGAAGAAGGTAATGGTTCGCGTTGGTGGAGGTGAGTGTTCGTTCTATGCGCCCGGTGCTGAACTGACATGCTTTGGGACAGGGTGGCAGGATCTGCAGTTGTACATGCTGAACCGCGCAGCGGGGATGTGAATCAGGAATCAGGATTGACTACAAACAAACTTAGCGCCAGTCTTTACTTTGCAGGGTCTTTTTTTTTGCTTTCGTGTTATCATCGCATTCATTTCGCTCGCTTCTGATCGAAAACCCTACATGCCATTCTTCATGTCGCAAGCAAGGAACCCACTGTATCTGCTCCTCTCGTATGCAGTCCGTGATAATAACCATTCATTCGCTGTGCAACCTTAATGAGATGAGCGGACTAAGTAGACATCTTGAGACACGTAGTGCGTAGACCGTCGCCGCTCCACTTGGCCACCTCGATCAGCAATTCGCGTTTCTTGTCAGCAGCGATCGACGATCGAAGCTCATAAAGCGTAGCTTTCGGACGGACGTAATTGTCAGATCGGTGTCCATGACCACCACCACATAATAAACACGTACAGAGGTTGAACAAGAAAGGCTCTGCCATCGCCAATGTCGAAGGTGACGTCTCCAATGCGGCTTCCAAGACTTCGATGCCTTCCTTGAGTTTTCCTTGGCCAAGAAGCGCCACGGAGAGATTATTAACGGCCTAAGACACGATCAGACGAGCTGCGGGTGGTAGCAAAACAAAAAGAAAAACTCACAGCATAGTTCGTATCGTCCTGCGCGAAAAGCTCGCGCAAGATCTCAGACGCTACGTCCCACTCCCCGCGCGCCGACGCCAAAAACGCCGCGTTGAGCGCCTTTGTCGACTCCGACGCGGCCGCGTCCGCTGCGACGGCTGCAAAGTGCTCTTCGGCCTTCTCGAGCTGCCCCGCCTGAAGGTACACGCGACCAATCGCGGCGCGGAGCTCTGCGCTCGACTCTGGTTGATCTCTTGCGACGAGTGGCTCGAGCAGCGCCGTAGCCGCCGCAAAATCCTGAATCCATATTGTTAGCGGCGAAAGGAAGGAGAGGGGGAGCAAGAGGGGGGACCTTGGTCTCGATGAACTGCGACGCGGCAATAAGCCCGACGCGGGCGCCACGCTCGACCCACATCTGTCGATCTACGTCGAGGCGGGACGCGCGCGCGCGCCGGCGACAGCGTTTGAGGAGCGCGCCGAGAGCGTCGGTGTAGCCGTTGGCGTCGCCGGCCCAGTATTTGACGCGGGCGTGGATGACGTCGAGCTCGAAGGGGAGGACGTGCTCGAGGACGTGCGTGCGCGCTGCGGGCGGCACGATGGACGCGAGCGCGCCGAAGAGGTTGGTCACTTCGGCAGAGGCTTGGTTGAAGAGCCGGAGACGGGCGAGGGAGGAGAGCCGGAGGGACCAGAGCTGCGGGCGAATGGTCAGCCTTGGGCGGGATGGAAGACGTGAGCTGCGTGCGTGCATTCAAGATGAGGAGCATGTCCTCCGGGTCGGCTTGCACTATGCGGTCGCGAGCCATTCGGGCGAGCGCACGCCAGCTGTTGGTCATCTGCGGAGGGCAGGCAGGTGATTGTTCGTTGCCTGTTCTGATCCCGCAGACGAGGGGAGGCACTCACGACGAGAGTATGGAAGTCCGTCCTTGACCATTCACCAGTGAGATCCCGCTGCGGTCGTCTTTCAGGATTGGAAATGTATTTGGTCAGAAGCGTAGTCAAAGGGTCCGTCTTATCATACAAACATACAACATCGCGAGCAAAAAAAAAAGGAGCGATAAGTTTAATAATATACGGAAGTGCGGCGGGTGAGCCACCAAGTAAGATGGGAGCTAATGCGTACGTTCGGTATGGGCAAGAACATGGTCGGCAGCACGAGTTGTGGCAGATAGACGGTAGGCGCCTCTGGCTCCGAGTCGGTGTCAGATACCACTGGTGGCGGCGGCGGTGGTGCGGGAACGGGCTTGTCCTCGACGGGAGGTGGCGCCGGAACATTTTCCGAGGGCAGAACAATCTCGGGAACAGTGGGGGAAAGAACGACAGACTCGGCAGGAGTGGAATCTGGTGGTGACGGGGCTGGTTCCTGAGTGGGCGGCTCTGGGTCAGAGAGCGGGTTCTCAGGGTGGTCGACGAGGAAAGGATCAGGAACTGGTTCTTGTTCTTGTTCGCCGTACTTGGGAGGCTGAGGGCTTGAAGGAACGACATAGGGTTCTGGTGTCGGCATGGTCACCTGGGGCTGGGGCTGGGGCTGCACGTCGGCCTCAGATTTTGACTCTTCGAAGGTGGACTCTGAGCAGGAGTAGTGTGAGGAGGAGGAGGAAGCCTTGCGGGAGACGGTGAGGGAGCCGGTGTGGGATATATGTAAGTGGATGGGAACCAATTTGTCCCTCTCAAGATGGTCCAGCACGGGAGCGAGCGGACCTCGTGGTGACTCGTTCGGCCCGGATTTACGTCGACGCTGGTCGCGGTCGTGGTGATGGTGGTGGTGATGATGGGGAGACAGCATCTCCTTGACCTCCTTCAACCCCTTCTTAATCTTCATCGACACCCTCCTCGCCCGCCCAGGACTGTGAGTCGTCGCCGTCGTCGTGCTGGACACGTCGCTTAACGAGGCCATCTCTACTCGCTTGTCGTGGGTCTTGGGGTCCATGTCTGGTGGTCAGATCCGAAGACGCCTCCTTTATATATGGCAATGGCCGTTCTATTAGCCTTGTCACCGGCCATGCTTGGACAGCGTGCCGAGTCTGAGAAGAACCCGCGCCTGAATTATGTCACATAATTGCTGTGCAGCGCTCCCGGCAATCCGGTGGCACGCTCTGGCCACGCACCTTTTATCGCGCCGGCCGCTCGAATCACACGCACTTGAGTGACATTGACAGCATGCTTGTTCCACACGGCGTGCCCTCGCTGGGGATTTCGTGTGGAGCATCGTCGTCGTCTGGATTCTCTCTCTCGGAGCACGGTGCCCTTCTCGTCTCGACCCGCCCATCAATTTACTCGATGGCGGCTCCTGTTTCAAACGTGACTGTATATATTATTAGCCAAGCAGGGCAAGCGCCGTGAACATTCGCAAATCTGGGCGTCTGTCCTGTAGTTTGACCATATCAAGGCACTTCTCGGAAGCTGCATCCGCTCCTCGCTTTATATTGGACACATGTGGGCGTAATCAGGCGCAATCGTCTATCTCCTTCATCATCTGCATATCCCGTACATCCCCACCGGTGACAGCCGTCTCTGTTCCGTGTCTTATTTTCATAATCCGCCCGAAATACCATGAATCGAACTGCACTGTGCGGATAAAAGAATCCCGACAGCCGGAGGACCGCCCTGTCTTTCAACAATAGACAGCAAAAAAAACGCCCAAAATACAAGAGATCTACAGCTAAACAATTTTACGAGCCCATTTGTACAACAACGTCGGGGCGGATGAAGAAAGGTAAATCAAGTGGCCGTCACACTCTGAGCTGGGGGCACCTCTTGGAGATCCGTCGGTGTCGAGGCACCAATCGCGGGTGATTCCACGTCGTGCATCCCCACGTCCTCATCTTGGTTCTGGCCCGACTCCGTCGCCGCACCTAATACTGGTTCCTGCTGCACGGTAGCCGCCTCCTGTGCCTCCCTTCGCCTAGTGTCCCACACCCGCGCCAGCACTGCGCTGCGCTCAGCCGCAGCGTCCTTCACCATCGTCGCGCGGCCGGTCTTCCAGCGCGTCGCCTCGCTCGCACTGACGAAGCCAGGGAGGATGCCCTCGAGCGCAAACAGACGGTCATAGACGGGTTTCTTCGTCGGCTCGTTCACGTCGTCACCCTGCAGGTTTCGCACGATCGGGCGCAGCAGCGGGTGTGCGAGCAATCGCGGGTAATACCGTCCGCTCACGAGCGCAAGTGACACTACGACTTCGTGGCCCTCTGGAAGGATGGGCCGGAATCGGAACCCACGTGGTGCAGGCGGCAGAGGGACGGCGCTCATCTTCGAGGAACGCGACAGCTGCGTGTTCGGTGCGTCCGCGTCTGGTCTGGCAGTAGTCGTTGTCGTTGTCGCCTCTTTGTTGCGCCCCCGTGGGGGAGTGCTTGCAGGTGCTACGGCATCTTGATTCGACGGCAGATGCTTCAGGGGCGATGGTGCGGACATGAATGGTTGGCCGACGTGTATTTCGGGTGTCATTCCCGATTTTCGCGGGCGCGGTGGTGTCGACAAACCGGCCGCTGTCCAAGCGTCTTGTGCGGCATTCTCGGGCTCACCATTTTCTACGTCAGACGTGGGCACTCCCAGCTGTGGCTCTTCCCAGTCTTCATCCGCGAGTTCATATAGCATCCCACTCCCGCGACACTCCGCATGCACCCCAGCGCCACTTGCGTCTGGCACGTCGACGACGAACAGTGCCTCTAGCTGCATGAACACGCCGCGGCCCGGGGCACCTTGCGCCTTCATGAACTCTTGGTCTGCTATTTGTTCTGGGGTAAATGTCGCGATTGATGTCTCTGACGGCCCCGATGGTGCGAAGATCTGCGGGGTACCCTTTGGGGCGATCTGGCCCCGTGCGGCCTTGAGGCGTACGAGGTCGTCCGTCCAGATGCGCTCTGCACCTAGCCATAGACCCTGGTAGCGTGTTTGGTTAACAACACTCGCTTGAAGAGCTCTAGTCGAAGTCTCCCCGGCGTCCGAAGGGCGAGCAGTCGGTCCAGACGGAACCACCATTTTAAACACCCACTCGTCTGTGGGTGTCCAACACACCCCAATGCCCGCGGCAATTTCCAAGGCGAGGGTGTATGGCGCAGTCGATTCGGCGAAACGTCGGTCATCTGCGCTTGGCTCAGCGTTCGATAGCTCTGGGGGGCATGGGTTGAATGCTGCGATTTCGTCTGGTTTGTGTGTGATCTGCTCAATAGGGACATCCTGCAGGGCTTGAATGAGGTCGTAGGATGGCTTGTAGCTGTGATAGGGCAAGACTTGTGTTTCGACCGCAATATAATCATGGTTGACAGCGAGCAACTTGACCTTGTACACGTTTTTTTGGCGCACAGTCCAAGGGAGAGGGCGCTCAGTCATAGGTTTGGCGTTTCCATGATGTGGTGTGATCGCAAACGGAGTCGCCACGTTGCTTCCCGCCCCATTTGACGACCCAATTCCCCGACCGACGTGGGCGACAGCATGGGTTGACTCCGTCCCATCTTCCATTTCGAAGTCGCCGTCCGCCGAGTGTATAGACGGCGATTTGGGGCGAGGTAGTGTCTCTGCCTTGAACGAACATTCGTCCACCAAGCCCGGCCAAAACGTAATGTTCGCCGCGGCGTCGGTGCCGCGTATTGGGGGGTCGAGCGCGCACCACACGAGCTCGCCGACGCGGAGCCACCGACGCATCTCTGCGTCGGTGTCTGCGTACATGGCTTGGACGTCCGCGTAGCGCTCCTGCAGCATCACCTGCGTCGGACCCTTCTCCGGCTTCGGTTTCGGCGTGCGGCGCACGGTGGCGTATTCGCCAGGTGCGGAGCGCGGGGAACGCCTCTCGCGGTCGCGGACCACGCGATGCACGCCGAGACCTGGCGCGGGGCTCGAGCCTGGGGTACTACGGTGCTTGTAGCCGAGATTCTCGGAAATGACGCGCTGGGGGACTTTGGCGCAGTATTTGCATTCACAATTTTTGCGGTCCAGGGTGGGATCTGTCATGAGCCATAATGCATGAGGCACAAACTCGGGGACGGAACGAAAGCGTCTTGCATGGATGGAACCTAGAATATTACTGAAGGTCATCGTTATGTCGCGTCAGGAGAGAAAGCAGGCACACCATGAAGATACAGGTCCTGTCGTGGGGCTGATTGCTTGCCCTTGAGATGGCAGTACAGGTGATAGCCCTCCGGCCAAGACCTTAGGACATAATTTTTGCCAGCTAAACTGGCAATTAGAATGGTCCTCCAGGAAGGTCCACGGAAAGCGACTAAGGAAGAAGTACGTACACGGCCTCCCCAACCGTTCTGCGACCTTCATGGCTACTTGGATTCGCCAATGAATGTTAGAGCTGTCGTCCAACTCCAGGGGCTTCATGTAGTTGACCTGGCCATCGGCGGTAACGACCTCCTTGGTGTTGTTCGGCAGTTGTTTTGCGTCACCGTCGCTCTTTCCGAAATCCAAGTACACCGGATCGGGCGGTAGTGTGTGACCACCAGCGATTCTCGAGGACATAATTTACTGCCGAGTGAACCCTCCTGTGAGGAAAAGAGGTGACCAGAACGCGGAACAGGCTCGCCCGAGGACACGCGGATTCGCTCGACAAACAACTGGAAACAAGGCAACGAGGATAAATTCTTACAAAAGTAGTACTTTTCTTCTTTAAAACAAACCGCCGTGGCTTTATCTACTCCCTCCGTGGCTTATTCTACTACTTGGGCGTTAAACCACACGGCCACAACGACTTGACCGAGCAGATCGTCTTCCTACTATTAGTTAAGTTGACGTTTTGATTAGGCCAGATATCATGCCTTCTTCCAGGTTCACCTTTTGATTATTTATTTTTGCCTCAGTGAATGAAAAGTTTGTGAGTAGCACCAGCCACATCTTCGATTGCCTTTTCGACAGCTCCTTGTTTCCGATGTCCTGTGGGTGTGGCCAGCGTCTGGGGATGTCGTCCACTCTTTTGTGCTGTCCGCTCGACTCTGAAAGACGACAAAAGTGGACTTAGCGCTGCTGAGATCAACATTACCCACACAATATTGTATTTCCCTGTGATCAGACCCTAGAACTGGCAAGCTGTGTTGTCCGAAGGGTGGAACATTTCGCTAAAACCCAAGCGAGTCCCGCCTCGAAGATTGTCCTTGACTTCCTCTCAATGTTTCCCCTAGAGGACTAGAGACCCTCAAAGGAAACTACATTTTTCAACCCCCCCTTCCATTGGCAACGATAGCCCTTCATTGTGGGATCCGAAAAAAAAAAGAAGACAAGGCTTCACGCATTACCATTGGGGCGCAATGATTGCTGTGGGTACGAACACGGTCTCGCTAGCTAATTACGTGCTAGTGGCCATCGCGCTTACTAGTTCTGAGCGTGAGCGGAAAATTACTACCCTCTCGCAGGGGTCATTCGATTCGCCACACCAAGCATTTCCTTCGTACTTTACTTTACGTGGGGCATTGGTGGTAACAACACGAATAGGCACAAGGCACGAAGATAGACGAGACAGTCCATCTTGCGCGATCTACAAGGACAAGGCGACCTGATCACCCCGGCGACTGTGCGGCCGGTGGAACAATGGACAGGTATTGTTGGCCTTTCGCGACCGTCATTTGGGAATTTCCTCCATTTAGTCTTAAATGCCCATTTTTCAGGAACCCGGAAAGGATTCGGATCCTTGTGTTGAATGCATCCAAGGCGAATACCTTGAATCCGATTCGGATCTTTCAAAGGTAATAGCAATCTGACCAAACTCACACGCGACCTTCCAGAACGAATTACAGTATGTGCTGAAGTCATTTGTGCCAGCCGCAAGCACAGGACACTTTGCGTCCTCACGTAACCTAGTCAACCTCACTCTTTCTACCACAGTTCGTGGCCGGGTGCAGGCCACAGAAGAGACTAGGCCATCCATTCAATCTGTTGACGAGGGGTCATGACCAGCAAAATAGTCCACGTATTCCCTACTGCATGGCGGCGGGGGTGTCTAAACAGGAACATTGATGCGCATTGGGCACCCATATTTTCTACTTCTGTTGTATTGTTGGGAGTTCCACATTCCACGCCCATTTCGGAGAGCGAAGTCGGTTTCTCGGTAGGAATCGAGGAACGAACTTCAAGCATTTACTCTATTCGCGCCATCCCTGTTGGCACATGTGAAAGGCCTTCTTTGGGGCGATGATATTGACACATACGGTAGTACGGTGCTACATAGGGTTATGTACCCCAAGACGCACTCTTATGGATTAAAAAAGGCCCTTCTATTGGCGGTAGCTCGATGCCGGTCCCAGACCGTGACAGCGTGCAAATCAAAATGTTAAATGTTGCCCGCGACGGGACACATAGTCAAATGTTGTATCCTCGAGCGTCTAGATGCTTACCACGGCCATAGGATCTAATCCATCCTAGGCCCCTAGATCATTAGTGGGCGCTCCAGAGATAACGAGAGAGCTCCACACAGATTTTCGACATGGATCTCAGCGGCAGTGTCCTTGGGAAATTGCAAAAGAACAGCTATCGTTTGCCTTCTTTTGGTTCGCTGTGGCTGTTCCTGCTAGTTGGGTTATGAGGATTTTCATACCTTTCTATCTCGCCATTACCACCACCGATTGTTCGTCGAGGATGCCATTCAAACCGTTTTCTCGCAAGCAAAGGACCCGTAGTTCTCGTCCTGCGACGTCTGACGACCAGCCCCCAGCCCGTAAGTATTACCTAGAAGCCATTATGATACCATTTACTGATTGGTATTGGCCAGGTGGAACAACTATCGCCTCGGACATAGCTTGGAACATCGACACCCATGACGATGTTGCTATGAACGCGATTCAAACATCCCTCGCACTTCTCAAGGAGGGGAGCTCCTTGGCAACAAAATTCCCATTTATTGCCCCCATCGCGGGTCTCTTGCTTCAAGCACTCACCATGCGGGATGTACGTATTACACACATTTCCTTTCTGACAATGTTCTGATGATGGCGTCTCCAGGAAGTGAAGCAATATAAACAGGAGTGTGAAATAGTGATGTACAAACTCGCCAGAATCGCGAAGATCATTATCAATGTCTGCGAAAAGTATAACCTGAGCGAGGAAGAACTACCAGCTACTCTGCGGGATATTCTGGGTTCTCTCCAAAGGTTCGTCACTTGGATGACTATCGCGCTCCTTGAGCCTCACGATCTGACGAAGGACCAGAGAGCTGGATAGGATCGAGCGGGTGCTGAGGAAGTGCTTGAAGAGAAATGGCTTGAAAGGGGTCCTTCTTCGGAAGGATCTGTTGACGAGAATTAAGCAATGCGACATGGAGATATCTAACGTGCTTCAAGCATTCCAGGTGCGGTTTATAGCTATTCATGTCAGCCGGGTGACATATCTCCCCATAGGCTGAACTGGGATTGGACATTCGGTTTGCATTAATTGTGCAGAGAAGAGAGGTATGGGATATACCAATGTGAATTAAAATCTGCACGATTGACACGCCATGGCAATAGGTCACCACTGACTCCGGTCCAATTGAAGCGACACCGTACGCCTTTCTCAACCGCGTTTGTAATATGCTATCGTGTTCTGATGTCACCTCTTGTAGGTCTATTCCTCAGGAGTCAAATGCTGACCAGATATTTCCTGGCATCTTTGATGGCCTTTGGCGTGCCCAAGAGCCAGTTACTATTCGTCTTGAGACGTCTTCAGGCCGGTCCGACGTTATTAAGCGCTTTAGTCAGTCGGAGTTTTTTTTTTGAACCCTAATACCCCGATACTAGTTGGCATGGTTGGCGTGGTTATAACGGGCATTACATTGTGAAATGCCCGCAGTGTGAGCTGCCCGCCTCTAGTACGTTACGTCACTTCGTTCATTAAACGTAACCACGTTACCGTAGCACACTCCATCCTCTTCCAGTGATGAAATTCGGTCTTGATAAACTTGATAGCTTGATAGCATATGCTTTGACGGATTGTGTGGCTCTAGGTCTCAGTATTTTTCCAGACAGGATAGCGTTACTGTGACACTCCCATTCTCGAAGTGTCGAGGGCCACAAACATCAGCAACGATAACAACTACCTGCAACGAGATATTTTTCTACCAACGCCGTATCCAATTGGGATCAAGGCAAGATCAGTGTCAGGGCGGGAGGCAGCCTTTGCACGGAGGTGTCTGCATCCGTTGGAGTTTGGGGAGTGGATCTGCGGCCCTTGTCCGAGTCATCGTCTGCTGCGAAAGCTACTCCCCATTCCCATACTCCCCCCTCCTTGCGCACGACGAAGCATGCGAATGGGGGATGTAAACGAGGTGCGCAAACGGCGTTCGCATCCCCCCCGTCGCTCTGTGATCGCCACCTTTGTGCGTACCGTCCCATCCATTGGTGCACCTGCCCATCATCCATCATGTACAGTGGTACGTACACTGTCCTCGTTACTCTCACTGATGGTTGGACCATCTTCCCATAACCTCCCGCTACCACCATGCTCGTGTTCAAATGGTTACACATCACATGGGTATATTGTCATAGAATTGGCAACGGGTTGTGAGTACTGTTCAATGAATCACATGAATCACAAGCAAGCCATCTTTGCCACCGATGGACATGTCGTAAGGTCGACTCTCTCAGAGCCACGAACTCCTTTGGTTTCCTCTCGATTTCGGCGACACGGACAACAGAATTGTAGGACCGTACAAAAGGTTTCTATTAGATAAGAATGTAGCCCACCGTATGTCACAGGTAAGAGGTTTGCTGAACTTAAACGGACGTCCCTTTGTCCTAACGGCGTCCTCCAGTAACAACAGAACCAGGTAGGATTCGCGTCGGGCTTGTTTAGACGGATGTCGCCTGGCTGCGAACGGGAATGCACACCTCGTTTTGGACTTTCTTGGCCAGGCCAATACTCGCATGTCGAAGACCCATTACATACCACGCTTCGCCAGGCTTGGACTCGGACTGGTCAAATATGACGTACTTAATTTTTTCTGTCTCAGCCGGAGTGCTTCGGGTGTTGGTTCATTGGATATGAGAAAATGGAGGTAAATAACTATTTGGCAACAATATCGGAGAAGATGAGGGTGGCGATTGTGCGGTGCACACTGAGAGGATCAGAGAACAGTCATACGCAGGATGAAGAACGAAGGAGATGCGGCAGGTCCTACAGTAAAGGGTTGTGAGCTAGAGAGAGCACCAAGCCAGAGATCCGAGTCTCGCTAGCCGGAAACATTCGCCCCCGAGGGATTTGCTGTAATATTTAATGGTGGATAGAGGGCCTAGCGTGCGGGCTTGGCGAGCAACTCTGTGCTCGGAAGACACGTCAACTATCACTAGTCCTAGACACGTACGTTCATAGGTTGAGAAAGCGGCTATGAAAGACGGGTGAGAAACACATGGAATATGGCGCATGTTCTCATCATGGAAGAGTGCGACTATAGACACCTATACTAATCAGCTGACTCGGACGCTAGTAAAAGTATCGACGACCCAAAGCCGTCGCAGGCGAACTGTTTTACTCTCGAAATGTGAGCTAGGCAGCCCGTGATGGACCGACACCATCGTTCTTGCATTCTGCCAGTGCACTTGCATTGAGTCCTCGACTCGGAGCTCATCCTCGAGCTTCTACTAAATACCTACCACAGCCTTAGGATCTAAACTTTATGACACATACAGTCCCCCAGTAAACGACCCGACGAATCCACGAGTCCGAGGCCTAGCCTAAACCGTCGACGAGAGCTATTAGCTGCATGGGTCGAGAAATGGCAAGAGGATAAGACATACCAGAACGACGAGTCCACGAATACAGGGCATAGACGTCAAGGTCGCTAGTTACAAGTACGACAGAACGAGGTAGGGAAGAGAAACGAACCAAGGCAGTGATTCACCGGTCCAAGCGTCCGTTCGACACCAACAATCAACCAATAAATTACGAGCGGGAGAGAATGACGACGAAGTCGAGGCGACAAACAAAACGCGCGGGTTGGGCGAAGCGCTAGACATCGAGGTCGTCAGTCAGCGGTATGAAAGAGCGAGAGGGGAGGAAGAACACGAACTTGAACAGCGATTCCAACCTTCGGAAACACGGGCTTGCACCAACGAACAGCGAGCACAGAACGGGGAGTCAAGGAAGTGAGCACAAGTTCACAGACGGAGAAAAGAGATGGGGCAGAGTGGAAGGGGAAGAAGTCGCGCGAACAGATTGCAAGACGGCTCGCCAAGGCCAAGGCTGCAGGACGTCGTTAGTTATGAGTGTGAAAAAGACGAGACGGACGAGAGAGACGAACCTGAATAGCCGTTCGACGATCAAAGCGCCTGTCTGCGCCATTAGCCCAACGAATACATGACAGAACGCCAAGAAACGAGAACGAGGTGCAGAAGACAAGGAGTGTGGGGGATGGGAGAGCTGAGAGCAGTCGCAGGGGAAAAAACGATGCGAGAACGCCTCGCGAAGGCCTTGACATTAACGTTGTCAGTTATAAATATGAGGCAGAAGGCAGAAGGAAGCGATGAACCTAGTTCTCGGGGAGGTCGAAGTAGAGGTCAGCACCTGGGAACTGGGGCTTGATGACGTCTCCCCAGAGCCAGTACATCGGGGTGCCGTAGGTGATGTCAGACGAATCGGTCGGATCAGTGCCACCGGTGAGGAGGGCAGTGAACTCGGCTTCGGGACCAACGATAAGGGCCCCAGAGTCCCCGCCTCTGGAGAATGGACCGGAGTCGCTGTCATAGGGGTAAACTGCGGCTTCGACGGAATCGAAGGTGCCGACGAGGCCGTAGCGGCGCTGATGAGACTCGAACCCAGAAAGACGACCAATCGTGGTGAGCGTGGTGTGACCGCGTTTGATCACGAATCGCACGGGGTCGCCCTTCAAGTCCTGATTGTTGGGTTGACTTATCTGAGCGGCGGTGAGAATGCCTCTGAGCTTGAAAAGACGATTTCCGGGGTAGTCGAACTCGGATTGCCCGTCGTCCCGAGGGTACATTAGGCTCATAAACTTGCCGGGTTTGATTTCAGGGCCTGGAATACGAACAGTTAGATTAGGCACCTTTAATTTTACGGGGTCAGCACGGACCTAAGTCCATTGCGTTCCCCATGAAGTTCGACCAGAATTTCTGCTTGTCGAGCTTGATAACGCAAACATCCTCGGTGTAGCCGTGAGGGGCATTGAACCCGGTGATCGGACGTGCCCAGACAACGTGTCCAATGACGCGTTTGTTCACCTCAGACCAGTCCTTCTTCATCGTGACAAAGAACGCCTTGAGGGCCTCGGTCGCCTCTTTCGTCTTCTCCATGTCGTCTTCGGTGGCCGCCAGGTCTATTGCTGCTTGCGCGTCACCGGCATCGGCTTTCGTCCTGTACAACGCAGCGCGCTTCTTCAAGATGGTAACGGTGTTGTTCAGGTTGCCGATTTTGGCCTGAATGGATGCCAAAAGGTCGTCGAAAGCTCTGTTGCCCATGAGGACGACCTCCTTCTTGGGCCCGGCTAGGTTGGTGTAGTCAGAATTGCGCTCATCTTCTCGAGGAAACGAAAGTACCGACGTAGGTGTAAGAACTATTGCCTTGGTCCGCGGGGAACAGCACATGGCGTGCCGTAACGCCGTAGAGCTCATCACCGACTCGGAAATAGAAACCCAACGTCCCTTGCATATGCAGGGTCTTCAAGCCGGCGATGGGTAGGCTAAGTGCGGTGGTGACCCAATCTATGACGTCCTTGAGGGGATGGAGATCGTTGACGGGTGCCAACAGTTCGGGACCAGTGAGAGGCTGGGACACCGATTCGCGATACGCCACGTCGATGTCGTGAATGTCGTGTTGCTTGAGGAGTTGGAGGATGTCCTCAGAGGACTCAAACGCGGCGTTGCTGGTGGTACTGTCTGGCAGCACTCCGACCCAGATCGTGACGCGACTGGTAAATGTCTCTCTGTCGCCGTCCGTATTCTGCTCGTCCCACCTGAAGCGGGCGAGATCGACGGAGGTAAGCTGGATCTCTCGATTGTCGAGAAGTTTAACAATCTTGGAACGAATGATCAGTCCGCAGAATACTACACTTCGAGAAGGTCACATACCTCCTTACGAATAGTTGCCCATTTGTCTTGGCCCAGTTTCTTGTGGTCATAGACGGGAAGAAGCTGCATAACGCGAGGGTCGTGCTCTGGCCCAGTAGGCGGCGTAAAGACATCCGTAGACGTCCTGAAGACGAGCTTGGGGCCAAGGTTTCTGTTGCCGCGGAGACCGAAGTAATAAAGGTGCTTCTCGAGCTTGGAGACCTCGCGTGAGGACTCGACGGAAGTCATGCTGGAGGAATCGTCGTCCTGCCAGAGCCTGATACGCTCGGAAGAGTCGCTAGAGCTGGACGAAAGACGCTTGGACTGCGCCTCGCACTCTTTGTCAAAGGCCAGGGAATGAACATGCTCATCCCAATTATCGACAGCAGGGATACCCCACTCCCCCCCCTAACATGTCACCTGATACATCACGTGACCTTGGGACAAATACTATGTGATCTAATATGAATACCTACTCAGCCGTTGATTCTGTTCCCCCTATTCCCCGATTAGGCCTCCTAGTACGTCCTGCACAGCACACTCCTGCACAGCACACGCTGTGATGGGCTCTGGACCTTAGAATAGTACGTCAAACTGGATGGCATTGTACTCCAGTCCTCGAAGTGTTGGGGGCCACGACCACCAACAACCACAACGACCACCTCCCACGCGCCACAATGAAGTGTTTTTCCACCTACGCCCCACGCAAGATCAGGGCTAGCCACATCCCGCCAGAGCCACTTTTGTGCGCACCCTCCTTCCATTGGTGCTCTGACTGCGTAGGACAGACATATACTTTCTCCACCACTCTCTCATTGATGGTTCGACCACCCTCTCATAGCTCTTTGCCACCACCGTGCTCGTGTTCAGGCGGTTACACATCACAGGTATACTCGGTGACTTTCCATGACCCTACCGCAGGTTTCAAAACGAAGACCCCTGGTGTGATTTCGGAGCCGGGGTTGGGTATGATGCTAAGGTTGCGACTTTGTGTGGATTGTCTAAACGAAGGGACCAAAATGGGTCGTGAATTAAACTAAAAGGGTGCGTTTTGTTGAAGCAGCTGTCTGAGAGTCGTCAATTCGATATAATACGAATCCTGCTTCCACCCCGCGCGACTTTGAGGGTGGTACGAGCCACGCACAGGAAGTTTATGATACAAAGGCCCTTTATTGCATTACTTCTCAACGCCGCCCCACTATATAGCGGTCGTTGTATACTAATAAACTCTACTACTTTCACCTCTCTCCCCATCCGATTCGCCTCCCTTCGTACCCCGGCCGTCCGGTCTTGCTAAGCTACATGTATGGGCGAGCCTTGACAGGACTGCGAGACGACGATGGAGACGAGGAACAGAGAGAAGTAAAAGAGTGCAGCAAACGCGCGGAAGGGATCGTGGATAGTAGCAGTTGAAGGGATGGAGTTGGGGAGGTGGATGGTGGGTGATAGGAGGGGAACGAGAGAGGAATTGTCCAAAAACTGTGCAGGCAGAGGGCACGATGACCCGACCCCCCAAGACAGGAGAGGGGGTAGTGGCGGCGAATGGTATGCAGATCGAGCGGTCGCTCATGCGGCACTGTACAGGAAGAGGTTGTTCGTCGCCGCGATCTGCAACGCCACACGTATCATCAGCGCGACCGCAAAAAAATAGCCCGATAACAACCAGACGGACCGCAATAGTATTTTCTCTCGGGTGCCAGCTCGCATGCAAGATCTTCTTGTTGAAATCTAGCGTCTCGAGCTGCATCGGGTCTTTCAGCGCCGGCTTGATGCCATTCTTGGCCCCAATCTGCTTGTTACCCGGTAAAGGCCCGCCGATTTTCTTCGCCTTGAATGCAGACTTGTCTGCTTGCAATACAACGTCGTTTGCCGTCTCCACGTCGAAGATGCGCAGGTAATTGTGGTAGGAACCAGTCAGCACATTCCTTAAAAAAAACAGTCAATTCCAAAGAAACAGAGTCAAAGGGGACTTGGGCTCACTTGTCGTCGCCGCTCCACGTGCACTCGAACTTGTCAAATATACAGTCGTTCTCGTAAAGATCACACAGCTTCCCGCGCAAGTGATCATGTATCTGAATGGTCTTTAACGGCCGGGACTCCATATTGACGTCCCAAATCCTCAGTGATAGATAGTCCCGTGCGAGGATATACCGTCCATCACGGCTGAACTTGACGTCCGAGATTGAAGAAATGATCTCAGAGAAAAATGATCGGTTTGTTGGATCCTCTTCTTCGTCGTACTCTGGGAAAAATCGTATATATTTCGGCGAACGGACCAAAGGGTGCACGACATACGTTTCGCATGCCGATCACATAACGCAGAGTTTCGCATGTCCGCAAGCTTGATATTGCTTTTCGAGCTGGAGTACATGAAAACGTTGCATTGCGTCGGATGGAACTCGGCGGCGGTGATGACTTCCGTGAGCTCCTCCATGTTAGCTGGCTTGATATCCACAATGTCTGAAGATATCGGACGTAAGGGACGACGGACGATCACAGAAAAAAAAAAAACGAACTGAAGCTCTGATCACTGATGTTTAAATTCCAAAGGTTGATCCGCAAGTCGTCTGCAGAAATGTATGTCTCCTGATCGGAATTAACGGTGATCGAATGGATATGATAAGCATGTGCGTTGGAGTAAACTTTGCGCGGTACAGCGGCGATAATATTGTCTTGATGTTGCATACGGGGTAGGCGCAAGTGCTGTCCTAAAGATGGTGGTGGAAGGGTCCGTTGGCCATCGCCCATGTTAGATTCCGCCACTACTCGTAACGATTTCTCGAAGACCTTCCAGAGTTTGATGGTCTTATCTGTGGGTATGCGATAAGTAAGCTATAACGGCTATCAAGTGCCGACGTACCATTAGTCGAGAGTAGGAAGTGTGCAGAGTTCTGTCGTTTGCACCATCGAATCTTGTTGATCTTCTCCTCGATTTCGAGTGACTTGAGATAATCGAACTCTGGCTCATGTGACTGAAACTCGGTGTAGAACTTGTATTCACAACTCTTTTTCTGGACGTCAAAGAGGTGAATGTTTGGTAAGTGATCGGACAGCGGAATCAGCGACCGTCGGTAGAGCGGACACAAGGGGCGGGAGGGGCGCACCATATCATTTCGCTCGAATAGCACTACACGACCACCCTTGTCACCTGTCGCCAAGTAATTTCCCGTAGAGTCGAACTCGACAGCAGAGATGATATCGGCTATCCGGATTTCAGTTTGTAAGCAATACTGCCTGGTAAATGACGGAGATCACACGCCGAGTCCGGGGGTGCAAAGGCGAAGGAGACGATCTACGATGCTCAGAACAGAAGCTATTTACCTTCTGTGATGTCCTCCACATCGCCCTTGTCGCCGAAACACTGGGCAAATCGCCAGCCGCCGGAGGCGTCTGGATCCATGGGTCGACAGGGTCTATGTACAAGGAAAGAGTTCGCGGATTAGGGTCTAAGATCTGAGAATTGTTTGCTTCTGGGATGTATTTTCAGCGCGTCAACAAGACGAGCTAGGAAAGAGAGGAGAGATGATCAAAGAGAAGGGCAAAGGAAATCCAAAGAGCCGCTGACCGGCGCTGACAGAGGCGACGACGCCTTGATTATGTAATATGGAGGCGTGGTGTTTCATTTGTCCCTGTTTGTGCTGTCCAGACAGCCACTCGATTGACCGAGAACCGACCAGTACAGCACACTCACACTCACACCCACACCTCACAATGCCAATTGCACCTATCACTGGAAAGCTCAGGAAGAGGCTCTGGCTTGACCTCTCTTGTGCACTCGGCCTTGGGATTTCCAGCGCATATGCTTACTGGTTCGTCTTTTTTTTCGCAATAATAGTCGAATTATTCACCCACCTCATCGACCGCAGGTATGGCATTCATTTGAAGTCCGGTTAGTGTGCAGAGAACCTCGAGTCATCCCCTCTCCCGGAAACATTTTGCTGACACCCGTCCCATAGTGCAACGCCAGGAGGAGTTTTACCTCAAGTTGGAGCGTCAGAGACAGGTCGCATAAAAGCGTGCATTCTAATAGAAACGTGTTTCGTCTTTGTCTTATCCTTCATTGCTCCCCATTCGTCCCGAGATAGTCCAACTTTGACCTCGCCAATGATTGTAAGTGGCCAAAGTGTGAAGCGCAACACCAAGTGAGAGTGGAATATTTCAAGAGTGCACGGTAATATATGGACAGGTATCCGTAAACGTGAGTGTAAGTGCGTGAAAGAGGTGGACACATAATTAGACCGAGAGCGGAATCCTATCTGAGCAGTCCCATCCGCCTCAATGTCTCACAGTTCTCCGCTGGCTCTGCTTCTATTTGTTTTACCTTTTCCCAATCCGCCCCAATGCCAAAGAAGCCAACGGCCCGCTCTTTTCTCCGTTGTTTCGAGTCCATCTCGCTCTGACAGAGCGCGTATTTCTCCTGCGTAAATGCCCGGTCTACATTATCTTCAAACTGACGCAGAACAGGCATGGATTGCGGTTTGTCGTTCGACTGGAGCCGAGCGATTTCGGCTGCTATAGGGTGGCGATTGAACTCGACCTCATTTACATGATAGTTCACGCCAAGTGACTGCGTCTTCCTCTCCACGTTGAATCGCGCAGAGGGCTCGAATGAAAACCGCGGATCCGGTACGCGCGGAGCCGTGAAAAGGCTCGGGACAGCCGAGATTAAAGAGAATGCGAAAAGAATAAGGAGGGGGAGAACCTGGGCGAAAAGCGAACGTGGAGTAGCTTGCTCTTGTTGTTGCGCTTGTTGTCGCGGGCGTGTTGTATGAACGCGGGTTGTGCGGAAACCCCCAGGACCAAAACTGGCGGAAAATACTGTGCAGAGATTAGAATCCAAGCTGCCCTACGCTCTGGAAAATTACCTGGACCACCACCGAACGGACCATTACCGAACCCAGCACCCCCGCCGAAGAACATGTTAAAGAGGTCTTCTGGGCTGAGCTCCCCGTCAAACGAGCCACCACCGAATGGACTCGTCGCAAATCCTGATGCAGGCCCTGAAGACATGCCGCTGAACCTTGACTCGGGATCACCTCCACTACGGTCATATATCGCCCGTTTTTGTGGGTCTGTCCCACAAAAGTTCGTTAAAGTCAGAGTCCACCACGAACGTAATTAATACTCACCAGAAAGGATCTGGAAAGCTTTGGAAACCACTAGGATCTTAAATAAACATGGCTGATAGTGGATAAATCTCGAAGAGAGAACACACTCTTGAAGGCCTCGTCAGCACCCGGCGCCCCATTTTTGTCCGGATGTAACGCGAGAGCCAACTGGACGTCATATAAGTGTTGAGTACACAAACACGTACGCATAGTGCTTAAATTAAAACCCACCTTGCGATATGCCTTCTTCACATCTGCCTCTTCGCAATCTTTTTTAACTGCCAGGATCTCGTAGTACTCTGTCGCTTTGCATGCCCGTACCCGCTTGACGACGGTAAGATTCTCGGCCGTATACTCCCTCTTTTCCTTCGTCTCACTCGATTGTGAAGGGGTTTTAGTGGTTGGAGGTGCATGACGGTGCTTTGTACCGGATGTAGACTGGTGGGTCTCTGTTGCTGATGTGAAAGAGCTGGGTTCTGATGGGGTAGAGTCGAACGGGGAGTTGGAGGAAGACCCTGCGGAAGAAGCGGATGAAGAAGCTTCAGAGTCGATCAACTCGAGCTGCTTGACTGCTTCGGGGGTTGAGAAAAGTGCCAGCGACTTCTGCGCAAACTTGCGGGCTGAGGCAAGATTTCCGGCCGCGCGTTGCTTCTGGGATATGTGAAGGCAGCGAAGCGCCTCATCCTTGTTGCTCTCCATCGTAGGATAGGTTCAAAATGACGGGATGTCACAGTGATGGAGGTCGTAACGAAAGTCGGAAATGGCGAGGGACAGCAGCACTCGTCACTTGCTCTGCTCTGATCTGGGCGCGCGAAATTATGTAAGAAATCGAACAGTATCGTATTAGTAAGCGTGAGAGTGCAATTTACCCGAATGAGTCAATCCTTCATGCACTTTCAATTGCACCGAACCCATGGTCGCCGTCGAGGAGCAGGAGACGGAGGAGCTCAGGAGTTTTCGTGAGTCATGGAAGAAGGAAGTATGGGAGAAGCAACGGTTGCAGCAGCCACCACAGCAAGATCCTGCGGTTGATCCCAAGGATCTTGCGGATCCCACTACTCCTCCCAAACAGGCATCCACTTCCGAAGCAGGGACTCGCCATCTGCGTCCACTACAGTCTCGCGGTGATGCACTCGAGGTATACATCCGGGCTGTTGGACATGAACAAGCAGGCAAACTCGACGAGGCATTGGGATTGTATCGGCAGGCCTTCCGTATGAATCCTGATATCGACAGAGTCTACTACCTCAGAGAGCAAAAGGCAGCTCGAGCCCTAGAAACTTCTGCCCTCTCCGCAACGTCCGTTGTCCCGGATATAGAGATGAAGACGGTGGACGCTTTCAACCCAGGAGGTGTCACGCTTGGAGTGGCACACACACATACGAAGCTCGCGTCCTCCGCTGCTGTTCATCCTGACCGACATATATCTGGTGTTCTCGCGCGTATCGTGGCAGACTTTCCGGAAGTGCTCTCCTTCGAGCCCGAGGACGAGAAGGCCCCGTCATTTCTCCAGCGGCTTCCAGACGAACTCGTGGTTCACATTCTTCGGTACTTAGGTACCACAGCAGTCGAACGTTTCGCTTGCGTTAGCAGAAAGGCAAGAGTAATTTCTCTCGACACTGCTATTTGGAGGTTAGGCTGCCCATTTACTCTTATCGGCGTACCGTCGAACCGGCTCGTGCTGAATTGGTTTTGCACGATGTCGAAATGGCGTCGTTGTAGACTGTGCAGTACTCATTGAGCATATTTTCCAGGTCATTCGTAGAGACCGTATACAAGCCACCACAAATTTCGCCTCACGAGATTCTCGACGACATTGTGGACGATTATTCCTCGGATTATCGCCGCATTTTCATAGAGCGGCCACGCGTGCGCCTAGATGGCGTGTATATCGCCGTATGCCATTACATGTACTTGGCCACCAATTAGTGCCTTTCCGTACCATTCATTGTACCTTGCAGACGCCATGGACTGAGCGAGAATGCCTGGGTTAATGTCAGCACCAATTGTATCTTTCATCATCTGAGTTAGTGGACTGACACGATGCAGATATGTCACCTTATCACATACCATCGCTATTTGTGCGTATCTATGAAATTTTTTCGTTGACTGGCTTTTTACATTTATTCAGGCGATTTTACCCTAACGGGCAAGTCATTTCGCTCCTCGCAAATGAGGAGCACGAGCCCCAACATGTGATTACTATACTGAGGCCAACACTCCGTATGAAGGTGCGGGCCAAGCCGACATCCTACCTAGTACCTTATGCCTATTTGCTTTAGGGTTTCTACATTGGCACCTGGAAATTAACCGGAGTAAAGGTGCACATATCGAACCTGGTGGATCCGTCCAACCCCGATGCTCGGTACTCATTTCAAATGACTCTGACACTACGGTCACGTCCGCTGGGCCGCTGGAATAAGTTAGAATTTGACGAGTACGAGTCGGTGAATGTGGAAGATGGGGAAGCCACGCGTTTGGGGCTGAAAAACGAGAGACCGTTTTGGTTCTCAAAAGTCCGGTCGTATAGCAGTAGGGTGGAGTAGATATTGTAGTCGGGATGGCCGCGGGTTGGGTGGTATGGGCATATGTTTTTTTTTTCTGCCAGACAACGCGGTGCGACAAGAACTGTCAGCCAATCAGACGCGTCGAAATGGGGAAATTTTGGGTAAACCTTATTGGGCAAATGCTGTACGTGTGTGCAACTCGCTCGCCGACTCGCTCATCGCAACTTTGTTTCCCCGCGTCGTGGCCGCCTAGGCAACCTGCCCGGGCATTGCCCCGCATCCCTGCAGGATATAATTTATTTCGCCTCCCGTGCATGTGGATTTTTTTTTTCTTCTTTTATCCCGACCATATTCATTGCCACGTTTCGGTCTTTCATCGAGCCACCTCAGCTCTCCATTCACGTCCTTTTTTTTCCTGCACATTTAATACTGCGCCACTAATCACCTAGAGAATTCGACCGCGTCACTTATCATGCATTCAGTTCTTCTCCTAGATGAAGTCTTTAGAATCGTCCTCGACAATATAGACAGCGACTCCAATCGCTCATCGGCTCTCAAAACCTTCTACCGTGTAGCAACAGTTTGTCGGGCATGGAAGGACCCCGCCTTAGACTATCTGTGGGCATCTCTTGCTTCAATGGATCCCTTACTCGCTCTCCTCCCGAATCATGTGAGCAAATTCCCGTGACACGCGCTCACGGCATGTCTGACGATCCAGCGCGTTCAGGACGCGTCCCATAGACCTGTACCCTCTGATGCTCTCTCCCTATTCCACGCCTACGCTTCGCGGGTCCGGAACGTGGGCCAAAATTCGTGTTCACTGCCAAAGCTCAAACGCTGCCCCTGCATTGTTGATGCAACCTCCTCTGCAAGTGCTCTTCTCCCTTCGCTCCGCTCCGTGCGTCTGGTCCTGAAGGACGCGGCCAGTCAACAACTCCCCCTCACACTGTATCTGTCACGAAACCTACAAAACATCTCAATTGACGTTGGCTTTCGTTCGAGCAAAGGAGCATTGGCACTACACGAAGCGCTGCGGACATATCTCGACGCCGTCGCGCGCATCGCGGGCGATTTGAAACATTTACGCTTGCGGGGCCAGCTGTCCGACCGAGTTATCGGCTCTATTGCGTCCATGCGCGATCTTCGCTCGCTCTATCTATGCGGCGGTTCCCACCTGATGCCACGTACACTGGCGTCCATCGCTGGCTTCCCAAACCTAGAAGATTTACGCGTACAGCTAGATTGTATAAATACAGCCGACCTGGCCGAGGCGTTGGTTTCCGCCAGCTCTAATACCACACTCTTCCCCTCCCTTCGGAACCTCCGAGTCCGCGCCTCGCCAGCTGCCGCAGAGGCGTTTTTTCTGCACCTCCCAGCAGGCAAGCTGTGCACTCTGTACCTGGAGTCCGACCTCAAGCCGCGCTCCGTCGACTCCTGGACGCCTGCCCTCGCTGTCCTCGCCGAACGGACGCACGCCAGCCTGACGGACCTTTCCCTCGAAGTCCTGACCAGCTTCTGCGAGGCCTTCGACCACGCCGCCTTCCCTCCCAAACTCCACTTCACGCTCTCCACGCTCGCCCCGCTCGCGCGCCTCGTCCACCTCCGCCGCTTCATACTCGACGCGTCTGTCCCACCAGACCTGGGCGACTCGGACCTCGCCTCCATCGCGTGCTGGTGGCCAGATATAGAGGAGCTGTCCCTCTGGTCCCGTCCCGTCGAGGTCTTCGACTTTCCGGCGTACTTCACGACGCAGCCACGCGCGACACCCGCTAGCCTCGCAGCCCTCGCAGCCCACTGCCCGCGTCTGCGCCTACTCGGTCTCCCGATGGACGTCGCGGTACTGCCCCCACCCGCCCACCCACCGCAGGCCGTCCCCTCTCACCCGACGCTCGCCCGTCTGACGATCGGGTGCGTGCGCGTGGGTAAGACGATCGACCCCGCCGGCGTCGCGGAATGTATATACCGTGCATTTCCGGCTCTCGCGGAGATCGAGTTTGACTGCGGTGACGACACGTCGTGGACGGACGTCCTCGAGTGTTACTCCGCCCTTGCCACTCGCACGTTGCCAGTTCAGAGTCCCATCTTTTCCACTTCTCTTCACCGCTAGACAAACTTTCACTTTTACTGAACTAATATTTTTCATACATAGACCAATACATAGACATAGACCCATAGATCTAGGAGGACCTGACATCCGATTACTATAAGGAAGCGTAATTGCCCCACTGTGACTTGTTTTCCCTTGCCTTGCGGGCTCGACCCAGCAGGTTCATGAGCACCTGTTCACGTTGACGTAGTAGACTAAATCCTGAGGAACCTCTTATGCTGTAAACTGCGTCTGGATCGAATTTGGACCATAATAAGCCACAAAATTACAGTCCCACTCCACTGTCGCTGTCATGTTAAGTGCTGGTGAGCCTCCATAAGTGTGGAATTACAGCGTTGCGAGCGTGAAATTCATTCAGTGGGTGCTAGTACATGCGTGGCATACCTCGAACTACGCTACAGGGGGCTTGGTGCCAGGCTGGAATGTGTACGTCAAGCCGCATTTGCCGCAGTACTGACGGTCTTGGTGGAAGGACATCTACAGATGAAGGTATAAGCAAACTGTTGATAACCCTAACGTACATGTATACGTACGAAGACACCAGCTCCGCAAGTAGGGGTTGGGCATTCGCGACGAAGACGCTTGATCTTGCCATCAGACTCAACCTTGTAATATTTCAAGATGGCCATCTTGACCTTCTTGCGCTTATGCTTGACCTTCTTGGGAGTCTGTGCAAGTATTATGATTTCAACAGAAACATCGAACGGAATGCGCGGACGAATCATACGTTGTAGGTCTTTTTCTTGCGTTTCTTCGCTCCACCACGCAGACGGAGGACAAGATGGAGGGTAGACTCCTTCTGAATGTTGTAGTCACTAAGAGTCCGACCGTCCTCGAGTTGCTTTCCAGCGAAGATTAGACGCTGTTGATCTGGAGGAATTCTGTGTGGACAGTCTCAATAAAAGTTTAGGCGAGTGTGAGGACGCGGGGCTTACCCCTCCTTGTCCTGGATCTTGGCCTTGACATTGTCGATAGTGTCAGAGGATTCTACCTCAAGGGTGATGGTTTTTCCGGTGAGACTACACAACGTAGAGATATTAGCTTAGACGAGATTTCCTCAAGTCAGAACCCACGTTTTAACAAAGATCTGCATCTTGAACTGGAAAGATAATCAGTGAGGATGAAATAGGGGGAGAGGCACATGCTTACCGGACGCCTCTATCTATCCAGCGACCTTGGCGGTGGAGTCTTCGATGAGGCAAGCCGGTCTTTGGATGAGAGAAGAAAAGGTGAGAATTACAGCCGGCTTGGGGTTATTGTCGATGGTCTGTGCGTGTGAATAAATAAGGTTTTATCTCGGGTTAAGCCGAATCCGCCTGAGCGCGTCCAATTGCACGCGACGCGTTCCAACTCGACGCGTCTTCTCTTCCTACATTTGACTATATAACACGCTTTTGGACATGGATAGCGACGAGGATATGCACCAAAGCGACTCTGGTCTTCCGCCTTTGTCATCATTAGACAAAGGCAAAGGCAAAGCTGTCCCTCATGACGAATCTGAAGACAAGACTGCAGGAAGGGACGACA
>JAFKAC010000202.1:0-68422 GCA_025766275.1 Lactarius indigo | reverse complement strand
GAGCATATTTACGTTTCCGCTTTAGATCGGGAGTGGGGAGCAGGGAATCAATGGGCCCTGATGGAACAGGTGATGCAACAGGTGGCGCAGAGATGACGGAACTTGTTTCAGGCTTAGCGGGTATGAGTGTCTCGAGGTCGAGAACGGACTGTGGAACGGGGAAAGAAGACTGATCGAGGAGAGAAAGAGCGAGATTGCAGAATTTGAGTTGTTGCGCCGCCGGTGCAGAAGGTCTGGAACGTGGGTGAGCAAAGACGGGGAACAAGGGTTGGACTGCAGACTGCGGTGGAGAAAGTCACTATAATTTAGGAGGAAGAGCGAGCTGAAGGGAACACACTCGAAGCACGCGGAGCGGATGTCGCGATGACTCTTTCAGGAGAGTACGGAAAGAGTAACTCTGTTGCTGCGAAGACGATTGTGAGCTAGGCAGAGCGGAAGGACCAGAGGAGTTGGCAGGAAGGGGAAAGACGCGATCGAGAAGACCTTGAGTGTCGACCCTGCTCGACCCGGTGGTGAGAACCAAGTTCACGATTAAAGTGAAAAGAATGAGGGACAGACAGCTCAAGAATATCAAGAATTTGTTGCGCGACTTGAGAGTCAAGTGGGAGATCACCAGCACCCTTGAATTCTACTTGAGCCTGATCCACAAAATCTGGTTGTGTCTGATCATCGACAACGTCCCTATCCGCGGCTTCGTCATTTCGAGGTAGTTTGGCAGCCGGCTGTTCCTCTGGCGGCGCTAATGAGGTGCGTTTGCGTTTCTTTGTAGGCGATTTTGGTTTAGAAGGAGATGAATGAGATGTGGTGGGGTTAGTTGAAGTATCGTCCGAGTGTTTTTGTTGTGAACGTGTTGTGCGGGCCATTGGACGGGTACGCGTCTGTATGCGCGACTCGGACTCGGTGACGCGACTCGACTTGGGTAGCGTTGGGCGGCTTGGTTGGGCAGTTGGGCAGTTGGGCACGACCCGCTCAGCTAAGCCATTTTTTATTCCCACGATTCACGTGAATACCTTCAACGACAACGACAACGATGTCCTCCTCGTCTAGGCTAATAGCTCCCTTGGCAAAGCCCATATTCAGAGCCCAGCTCTGCTCCAAACAGTCAAACGGTCACACTGCTTTCGTCCCACAAATTCGCAAACTGGTCTTTGAGTATTCACAAAACTGGTCTTCTTCCGCCAATACCCGCACCTACCTCAAGAATAACCTTCAAAACATAGCTCGTGCCAACCCACATGTCGAGGTAGTCGTTAGACAACGCCCCAATCGTCAGCCTATCGTACGGGGCCTCTACCGTACGTCTTTACATCCCATCTTCTTCCCTCCCGGCTGATCATCCTATCTCCACCCAGTCAATGACAACGAGAAGGTCATTCCTCTGAACGGTTTCGAGGTCACTGGCATCGAAAACAAAGTGCAACTCTTACTTGATTCATCCGGCGCCAAAATCAAGTCGTTAAAGCGTCGCATTGTAGAGAGCACAACGCAGTCCGCCAGAGGCATTTGGAGCGGTCTTCATGACACACCGTTTCAAATTTGACCGGGTCCGTCTTCTCGCAGGGTATCATACATACAGGTGCGTGTGCCGTCGGTCCGACAGCCCCCCCCCCCCCCCTTTTTTTTTTTTTTTTACCTGCTCCTGACTTTCTTTCCCCACAGCACACAGATATTCATGCTAGTCAATGTTATATCATAATGCTTTCCACCCGTGGCTTTCCTCCGTTGAGTGCAGATGTGGGGTCATCCACATTCGTAATTCGCCGTAAGATGTGTGCCCCGTGACAGATTTGACGCAATCACAGCATGTCTACGACACTGCGAATAACTCGCTCATCTTCACCGCTTGTTAGCGTCTATATTCCATAAAAGGAAGTTCGGTTCAATGATAAGATGCCCATTCTTTTCCATGTGTCTGCACACGCCTTGAACACATGTCCTTTTCTTCCTCCGGTTCAACGTGATACGCCCTTTTGGGGTTGAGCATGGTCAGGGGTCCCACAGGCACGGCGTCTAGAAGGACTAATTTTCCGGGGTGTGGTCTGCGCGTGCAAGATTATAGGGCGATATCAAGCTCTTTTTGTTGGATTGCTTCGTCCTTCGGTTTTCCCCCCTTCTCCATTGACCCTTAGGTCCTTCCGCCTTCGATACAATGCCCTTCATCCGTCCCTATGCGACACCTACCTTCCACTCTAACCACCTAGCACAAGTGCAGACTACGGCACCAGCCTCTGCTCGTCGACTTCCTGTGATAGAAGTCAACCTAGGAGCCCTACAAAGACATCATAGAGCGCCGAGCCGTGCCGATTCGGTGAGCATCGTCATATTCACCGGTTCCCTACCGGCATCTTAATCCCACATCAAGGTCTCCAGTGAAACTTCAACCAGTTTCGACACTAGTTGACGGTGCTGTAAGAGCAGATTCACCGAGACCCACTCTTCACCGAGCTCACAATAGTGCAGGAGGCCCCAATGCCTATTTACCCCGACGACGAACATGTTATGATGCATCTCGACTACATGCTTGTGAGTCACTCGGCTTTGGGAGACGGGCATTTTATGGACATCTCTTCCAGCCAATCTCCGAATACTCGGAGTGCTCCATCCCGCCATCTCCGTCCTCAAGTCATCAGCCCGACGAACAGATGCTTGTGACACCTTCCTCTTCTTCTGTCAATCTATTATCGCATCCCACGCCAACTTCAGGAAGATCCCGACTTTGGCTCCATCGTCACAAGCGCCAACCCGCCGCACGCAACTCCCCGCCGCCGTCGCCCAATGATTCTCGAACCCAATCCTTCCTTACCTCTTTATTACAAGCGCGGTGGCCCAAGACGGAAGCTGAGCAGCCGATATTCGGGCAAACAGCACCGCGTGCTGTTTCTCCCTTCCGTGGCAAACAACGCCCGCCATCCGCTGCATCAGTGCCGCGCAGCATCTTGCGCGTAGATACACACGCGAATCCGCATACGATCAAGTCGTCGCGTTCGCTTGGCTGTGTCAAGTTCGCCGCGCAACCAGGTGTCTGGGAGTACAGCCATCCAGAGGAGGAGTTTGACGGGTTTGAAGGCCATCACCCGCGCATCGCATGGCGCTCCCAGAAGGACTCGGACGGGGACTCCGTTATCACGCTTCCGCCCCCGGGCGAACGCACGCAAAGCGACTCGCTCCTCAAGCGCTTCATGGGAGCGACGTCCAAGAATACAAAGAGTTCCAAGGAGCGTCCCGTCATCTCAGGTCCAATGCCATTGGCGCGGGCATCGTCTCTCCGAGAGATGAAGGAGGCCAACCGAAGTCATACAGAGTTATTGAAGGAGATATCCACGGGCCCACCGAAAAAGGGCAACAAACTGCGTTCATTGGTGGGCAGGTACCTGAAGGTGTCGTAGTGGCGCGTCCTTGGGTGGGCGCTAGAGGTGCGCAGTTGCCACACGGAATGTGAGGACGTGAAGGTTGACGGTGTTTTACCACAGCGCTCGTACTTAAGAAAAATCCAGCCCCTTGAGTGGGGGTTCTCCGCGTTCATTTGGGTGACAGGGCTCCCCGTAGACACGCCTCCAGGCGGTGCGCGGCTGCTGAGAGCCAGGAAGAGCTTGCGCCGCATTGATACAATATGGTCACTTATTTTACTCAAAATCTAGGCATATACTCTATGACACGCCGATTATGCTTTGGACCCCGCGGGGGTGCTGGATCCGACCGTTAACGAGCAGACATATGACCCACTTATATACACCACCCCATCGATCGAGACGTAACGCACACTTATGATTATGATTATGTCGATTATGTGAATAGATGGAGGACAGTCATAGGTCTTATGCACAAACGACTGATACCAAACAATGTGAGGCTACGGTCACGCCTGTACACGGATTTTTTGACGCTCTTCTGCCCAACGTGCATGGATCAACGTGGCACCCTCAGCACGAGCACGCACTATAGGAGGAAGCATCTGAAGTCGCGCGGCTTCAATATGAGGGGGCAGAAGGGAATCGTTGCGAATAACCTAGGTAGCGTGTCACTCGGTAAGCGAATGGTGAAGTGGAATGTGGATGACAGAAGAAGGTGATAAAACGCACGGATCCGATAGCGAGGAAGAACGAGAATGTTGCCGCACTGCTAAGCATGTACTGCGAGAGAGTAGCGAGGAAGCCGCGAGGGCCTGCACCACCCCTTGATAGAGATGCGTGAGTACCACGGCGGAGATGAGGGGGGTGGGAGATAGGATGCGTACCGCAGAATGCTGTAACTACCAAAAATGAAGCCTATGGTGAGCCCGACCCCACCTCCCATAAGGGCGCCCATTCTATCCAAAACATTACACGGGGAACAAACGTCAAGCGAAAAACGAGACTAGACATACTTCACTAATTCATACACGTCAGAAAAGGGGAATAGGTAGAAGGAGTGCACACACTTTTCTGCCAAATGGATGGTTCATCGCCATGTCCATGTCTCACGGGAGGTGGCATTTTCGTTCGATTTCGATTGAAATGGACAACGTTGAGTTGCGTTGGAAAAGAAACCTTAACCCGGGCGTCCGAGCGTTGCGCCAACTCGGACTCCGTCGCCGTTCTGCATTGGCATCATGCCCTCCGCACGAATCCCTTCCGTTCCACTCGCACAACAGGCCCAGATAAGTGCGTCAAGGATCGTAAACATGCCGTTGTCGTTTCTCATATAATAGATCGAGTTCAGTCCGTGCGCACCAGAGGGACTTGATTCACGTGTCCTCGTTGAGAGAGCAGACAGAGAACATTCTGCGTTCATGGTTCGGTGGGACCCCCTCTCCCTGGAATTCTTCATATATAATCTGTGCTAACCGCGTACAGGAACGCGTTGGCTGACCCGCTTCGATAAGGAGGTCGAGCTTAGTGTCCGACTCATTTATCACGCACTAACAACAGGACGCGGTAGGTCCACTTCACAGTCGATCCCCCTCACGATCATTGAACCCGAATACTTTAGCGATCCAAACTCTAGGAGAAGAATATACGAATACCTGGGTACACCTGAAGTGGGCACGAGTACCACGCATCCGGGCAGCACTCGTCCTCCTTCCCACGATTCCATCCTACCTCCTGGCGCGTCTCGGACCGCCTCTATACGCACGCTACCCACGTTCTAAAGACATTGCAACTGCAGCAGTGAATGTGATAGAACTCGCAAGCGAGATCAACGTCGCTCTCTTTTACATCACTGGGGTCTACTATCGCCTCGTGCAGAGGCTCTTGGGCGTACCACATGTGCGTGCACTTTCTACCGTGTGCCCGGGATGGTGCTGATTCTCCGATGCGAGGACCCTGCAGACATCCGCAACACCGATTGACCCGAACTCTCGGCCGCCATCGTACTCATTGCTTGGGGTGCTCATTCTTGTCCGATCAGGCCATCGTCTTCTATCACACCTGCGTTCTAGCCCATCACGAAGTGCGCCGTCCATGTCTGACGAGAAACGTCCTGAGTACGACAATCTCGATGGACCGCAACTCGATGACCGCCCCGTCTCAACTCTGCTCAATTACGACCCAGAGGCTGACATCATGTCATCAGACATGGAAGAGCAGCCAACAGTCCTCGATTTTGAGTCGGTGCCCGCGTCTGTCAGAGCCGGAAGGATGTGTACACTTTGTTTGGAGGAGCGAACTGCAACTTGCGTCACTGAATGCGGGCATCTCTTTGACTGGAATTGTATTTACAGTTGGGGTAGAGAAAGGGTGCGTCACTACCTTGCTTTTGTGGAGTTCCTGAGACAAGCCTCGTGTAGGCCGAATGTCCACTTTGCCGCCAGTCCTTGAACTTGACAAGACTATTACCCATTCACAATTTGTAAACTAGTAAAAACACTTCAATTGTCTGTGTTGGCAAGTTATATTAGGCAGCGATGGATGCCGCGCACAACGTGGTGCTGGGACATGCGGAGCAACATATATTTTTACACGGCGATAAACCTAGAGTCCAAAGATAGGCTATACAACTTGCTGTATGAGTGTGATGTTGTCCCCTTTCAACAGGATCCGCCCTGATAGCAAAGGATTCGTTGGTATTCACGACTCTTCAGTAGATCACACACCTAATTCACGCCGAGGCTTTGCTTCTTTCACGTATACCTCCGCTGCCTCGTCCAAAACCACATTCATGAACTCGTCGAAGCCCTAGGTGGTCGGAATATCAGCATTTTTACAACAGAACGGGCAAGCAAATAAAAGAGAGAAATGCGCCTTCGAAATGCGCAAGCGAGCGCTTGAAAACACAGGGAAGAAAAAAATAAGATAGAGTGGCCCTTCGAGCGTGGCGATACAACTTCAACATAACGTTGGAAACTTCGAGTAATACACGCACAGTGATTCGGCCCTCTATCCGCATTTCTATGTTGTCGTAAAGCCATATGACGACCTTGGACCTCTGATGGGCCAAAGGTCAGGACAAATCCACTGCATGAGGATGGTGCCAGGCCACGTACCTGTTGTAGATTTTTGAAGATAACATTCTATCACGATGGTGAGATATCGGTGCGTGTACTAGAACAAAATTTATGGCGTACGATGGGCTGAACCATCACACGCTGCTGGCGATTCGACATCTTGAATAAGATACAATGGGTTTGTGGTCAATGTAAGTGTTATGTGAGTTGTGTCGTGGTTGGTTGTGTAAGTTGAATTGGAAGGCCGTTTGAGTTGGGAAACATCACTAAGGTTAAGGTCTGCTGTAATTCCCGGGCGTTAGCCGTGTTTGGTCAGTTCAGAGACACTTCAAAGACGCGTCAACGCCTTGCCTCGAATCCACGATGGAGGTGTGCATTTTCACGCGTATTTTCGCATATTTTCGTGTCGACTGACAGATGCTAATCGTAGGCACTGGCACCAAGCAATTCGTCCACCGCAGCGGCGGTCACCTTTATCACTTTCGTACAGGACCTCAAGAAGAAAACTAAAGCATGGGGTCCCATGATTGAGCTCTGTGCTTCGGGAGAGAAGACACTGGAACGATTCCGATACCAATTCCCAGACGACTGGCTCTATAGCGATCAGCTACGTGGCGAATGGAGCGCATACAACGAGATTTTGAAGAGGAAGAACGATTCTATTCAAGAGCAGCTTGGTGCGTTTTCGCTGAGTCAGTAGCCCTGACGTCTCCACCGCTGACATTGGGCCGAGTTCAGCTGGTTTGCAGCTCAAGATTGTTGCGGAGGACAAGATAGTAGAAAACAAGATCAATGATATCCTGGAGGAATGGGTTCAGACACGCCCAGTCCAAGGCAACATGCGAGCCGACACCGCCATGAATACTATCAACGTGTTCGAGGGAAAGCTCAACCGCGTGCAGGAGGAATACGACCTCGTCTGTCGGGCCAAGGAAGCCTTGGACCTCGAACTCATCCGTCATACCCGTCTCGAACCTGTCTTTGAAGAGTTACGCGACCTCAAAGCCGTCTGGACGGCGCTCTCTGGTATCTGGAACCAGATAAGCGAGCTGCGGGATATGGCCTGGGCAACTGTTCAACCGCGGAAGCTGAGGCAACAAATCGATGGGCTGCTGGGCAGTACCAAGGACATGCCCACGAGGATGCGGCAATATGCTGCTTTCGAATACGTGCAGGACGTGTTGAGGGGTTTGCTCAGGTCGAACACTTTGATCGGAGAACTGAAGAGCGAAGCTCTGAAGGACCGACATTGGAAACAGCTGTTCAAGCTGCTCAAAACGTCATCCCAACCAAGTCTCACGCTGTGAGTTCCATCCCTTTCCAGTTGGCTAATGTGCTGAATTCGCGGTAGGATGACCTTGGGTAATGTTTACGATCTGGACTTGAAGAAGAACGAAAGTAAGATTAAAGACGTCATCATCCAAGCACAAGGAGAGGTCAGTCCACTTGTTTGTTCTCTTGGCCCTCCGATTTACCCCCCTGCGTGTAGATGGCCCTGGAGGAATACATCAAGCAGGTCAAGGAGACTTGGACCAACTACACTCTCGATCTTGTAAACTATCAGAACAAGTGTCGTCTAATCAAGTACGTTCATTGATTCCGCTGCATCCTCGGGTTCAACTTAATATGTTTCCCTAGGGGCTGGGACGACCTATTCAACAAATGCAGCGAGAATTTGAACTCCTTGGTAGCCATGAAGTTGTCTCCTTACTACAAAGGTATTATCCTCGTCTGCGATTTCTTTGCGTACTGAGATACTTCTGTAGTATTCGAGGAAGAGGTACGGTCACATGTGCAACTAACCTACGCAGTATTGATTCATTATAAAAGGCGAGCTCCTGGGAAGAAAAGCTTAATCGGATACATGTCCTGTTTGGTTGGTTTTTTGTTACTTTTAATTCTGACCTTGTATTTATGTTTCAATAGACATATGGATCGATGTTCAACGTCAATGGGTATATTTGGAGGGTATATTTTCTGGTAGTGCGGACATTAAACACCTCCTCCCGGTCGAGAGCGCGCGTTTCCAAAATATCAACACCGAGTTCCTTACAGTGATGAAGAAGGTCTACAAGTCGCCATTCGTCACGGACGTCATGAACATCCAAGGCATCCAAAAGAGCCTCGAGCGGCTTGCAGACTTATTAAACAAGATCCAAAAGGCTCTTGGGGAGTACCTCGAGAGGGAGCGGGCGTCCTTTCCTCGCTTTTATTTCGTCGGTGACGAAGATTTGCTGGAGATCATCGGAAACAGTAAGGACATTGTGCGGATCATGAAGCATCTCAAGAAGATGTTCGCGGGTATTGCAACTGTCAAGCTGGATGACGATTTGACACAGATCCAAGGGATGGCCTCTCGCGAGGGCGAGGAGGTCGCATTCAAAGACCCCGTACTGCTCAAGGATTATCCCAAGATCAACGATTGGCTAGCCAGGATCGAATATTCTATGCGTTTGTCTCTCGCACAGTTACTTTGTGACTCTGTCGATGAGCTGCAGACGTTCTACGGCACTGGAGCAACTTTGCCTATAGACCAATTCATCGCCTGGGTAGAGAAGTTCCCTGCTCAACTCGTTACTCTTGCTGTTCAAGTTGCCTGGACTGCTTCCATCGAAAATGCATTCGAATCATCGCATGGACTTAGCGGCCCTCTGGATATCATTAAGCAAAGCTTGGATCTCCTTGCTGACGTCGTACTCACGGAACTTAGTCCCGTCACGCGCAAGAAGTGCGAGCATCTCATCACCGAGTTGGTGCACCAGCGCGACGTTACACGTACCCTCGTTCATCAGAGTGCAACAGATAACAAGAGCTTCGCTTGGCTATACCAAATGCGCTTCTACCTTGATCGCACCACCGAGAGCCCACTTGACCGGTTGGTCATCCGTGTAGCGGATGCCTCCTTTCCGTACGGGTGGGAATACCTTGGTGTTCCTGAGCGTCTGGTGCAAACCCCGTTAACTGACCGGTGCTATCTGACTCTTACCCAAGCTCTGGATACGCAACTCGGTGGTGCGCCTTTTGGTCCTGCAGGTACAGGCAAGACGGAATCGGTGAAGGCGCTTGGCCTTCAGCTAGGCAGATTCGTGCTCGTTTTCTGTTGCGACGAGACGTTCGATTTCCAAGCTATGGGTCGCATCTTCGTAGGGCTCTGCCAAGTCGGTGCATGGGGTTGTTTCGACGAATTCAACCGACTGGAAGAGAGAATTCTCAGCGCCGTCAGCCAGCAAGTACAGAGTATTCAGCAAGGTTTGGCCGCACTTGTGAAGAATCCGAACGCAGAAATCGAGCTGGTGGGCAAAAACCTGAAAATCAACAAGAACATCGGGATTTTCATAACGACTAACCCTAATTACGCCGGTCGTTCTCAACTTCCGCCGAATTTGACGAAGCTATTCAGGCCGTAAGTGCCATATTTCTTGCATATGTATCTTCCTGATGACCTCCCCAGTATGGCCATGACCCGTCCTGATCGAGAACTCATTGCCCAAGTTATGCTCTTCTCTCAAGGGTTCCGCACAGCAGAGTCACTTGCATCCAAAATCGTCCCATTCTTCAATCTCTGCGATGAACAGCTTTCTCCTCAACCGCACTATGACTTCGGTCTGCGCGCGTTGAAGGCTGTCCTCGCGAGTGCTGGCATTCTCAAGCGCGAGCGCCTACAAGAGGCTCGCTCTAGTGGCGATGGCGATGTCGCCGGACTCTCCGACGTCTTTTCTGAGCAGGTTATCCTAATCCAGAGCGTCACTGAAACAATTGTGCCGAAGCTTGTTGCAGACGACGTGCCCCTTCTTACAAGGTTCGTTCCCTGAAACCTGGAGCCAGATACCTCCGAGTAACTTGTCCCCACAGTCTCCTGGCTGATGTCTTTCCTGGTACTGAATATATTCCTGTGGATCTTGGCGCCCTCCGTGGTCATATTAGCAAAGTTTGCGAAGAAAGGCGCCTCGTGGAAGGGGAGCGATGGGTCAGCAAGATCTTGCAGCTTTATCAAATCCAAAAGATCCAGCATGGCCTCATGATGGTGGGGCCCTCTGGCAGTGGGAAGACCAACGCTTGGCAGGTACTACTCACCGCCCTCGAGCGTCTGGACGGCATCGAAGGTATCGCTTATGTCATCGACCCGAAAGCTATGCACAAGGACGCATTATACGGGACACTCGACCAGACCACCCGTGAATGGAACGACGGACTTTTCACCCATGTCCTGCGCAAAATAGTCGATGACGTGCGCGGTGAAAGTGGGAAGAGACATTGGATTATCTTCGATGGCGATGTCGATCCTGAATGGGTGGAGAATCTGAACAGGTTCGTGGCTCACTTTATGCCTTTACGCTTCTCACACCACGGGCAATAGTGTGCTTGACGACAACAAGTTGCTCACACTGCCGAATGGCGAACGTCTTAACCTCCCTCCCAATGTTCGCATTATGTTCGAGGTGGAACATCTTCGTTACGCCACGCTTGCGACTGTCAGTCGTTGCGGAATGATCTGGTTTAGCGACGATATCGTCGAACCCGCTATGATCTATCGCCAATATCTCAACTCTCTGGCAGCTGTGCCGCTAGATGCCGACGACGACGAAATGCCAGGCATCACAGGTCGGCGTGCGGAGGATGGAACCGACGCATCCAGTATCAACTTGGGCACTCAGAAGCAGATCGCCGCAGTCCTGGAGCCGTATTTCTCGGATGGGGAGCTTGTCACCTCCGCTCTCGAATACGCATCCGGCATTGAACATATCATGGATTTCACAAATACACGTGCTCTGAACACCCTATTTTCCCTGCTTAACAAGACTGTTCGGAACGTTCTGGAGTACAATTCACACCACTCGGATTTCCCTCTTAGCGCGGAGCAAGTAGAACAATATGTCACGAAGCGTTTTCTCGTCAGCGTAATTTGGGCCTTCTCTGGAGACGCCAGGCTCGACTTGCGTGCGGGGCTCGGACACTTCCTCAGTCAAAGGACTGGCGTCGACCTTCCTCCCCTAATAGGCGGGACCTCTTTAATCGACTTTGACGTTCAAATTGCGACCGGCGAATGGTCAGCGTGGGCCTCCAAAGTCCCACAAATCGAGATCGAACCGCACACGGTGACTGCGTCGGACGTTGTGGTCCCCACCGTGGACACTGTGCGTCATGAAGAGGTCCTTTACTCGTGGCTTTCCGAACATAAGCCCCTCATGCTTTGCGGTCCCCCTGGTTCTGGCAAGACAATGACGCTATTCAGCGCCCTGAGAAAACTTCCTGACATGGAGATAGTTGGTCTTAATTTCTCAAGTGCGACAACACCGGAATTAATATTGAAGACCTTCGAGCAATATTGTGAATACAGGAAGACCCCCAATGGCGTCCTTCTGGCCCCGATTCAATTGGGTCGCTGGCTCGTAGTGTTCTGTGATGAGATCAACCTCCCTGCCACGGATAAATACGGGACCCAGAGGGTTATTTCATTCATTCGCCAGCTTGTCGAATCTGGAGGTTTCTGGCGGACCACGGATATGTCCTGGGTCAAACTAGAACGCATCCAATTCGTAGGTGCCTGCAATCCCCCCACAGATCCGGGCCGTGTACCTCTTAGCCATCGCTTCTTGCGCCATGCTCCGCTCATCATGGTTGATTATCCCGGAGAGATTTCACTCAAGCAGATCTATGGAACGTACACGCGGGCCGTACTGAAAGTTGTCCCCAACCTTCGTCCGTATACCGAGCCCCTCACCGACGCCATGGTGGATTTCTATCTGGCCTCGCAGCGAAGATTTACGACCGACATTCAAGCCCATTATGTATACAGTCCTCGTGAGCTGACTCGATGGGTACGCGGGATCTACGAAGCGATCCGGCCGTTGGAGATCTTGACTGTGGAAGGACTCGTGCGCATCTGGGCACACGAGGCTCTTCGACTCTTCCAAGATAGGCTGGTTGCCGAGGAGGAAAGACTATGGACCGACGAAAACATCGATGCCACCGCCATGACCCATTTCCCCACCATCAATACAGACGAAGCACTTGTGCGACCGATCTTGTTTTCCAACTGGACTTCGAAGAATTACATACCTGTCGATCGTGAAGTTCTCCGCGAGTATACGAAGCAGCGCCTCCGTGTCTTCTACGAGGAAGAACTCGATGTGCCACTCGTCCTTTTTAACGATGTGCTTGACCACGTTCTCCGAATTGATCGTGTATTCCGTCAAGTACAAGGCCATCTCTTATTAATAGGAGTCAGTGGAAGTGGAAAGGTAAGATTCCGCAACAAAACATGACCACCTATTGACCTGGGCATTTTTAGACCACGCTGTCCCGTTTTGTCGCGTGGATGAATGGCTTGAGCATCTTTCAGATCAAGGTTTCCAACAAGTATACTGGCGATGACTTTGATGAGGACTTGCGTACTGTGCTTCGCCGCGCGGGTACCAAAGGAGAAAAGATCTGCTTCATAATGGACGAGTCGAACGTCCTCGACTCTGGGTTTTTGGAGCGCATGAACACTTTACTCGCCAACGCAGAGGTGCCCGGTCTCTTCGAAGGCGATGAACATGCCGCTCTCATGACGGCTTGTAAGGAGGGATCACAACGGGATGGCTTGATGTTAGACTCCCACGAAGAATTATATCGCTGGTTCACCCAACAAGTGGCAAAGAACCTCCATGTCGTTTTCACAATGAACCCGCCAGAGAATGGCCTCGCCTCACGTGCCGCTACATCTCCAGCCCTCTTCAATCGTTGTGTCCTTGACTGGTTCGGGGACTGGTCTGATCAAGCTTTCTATCAAGTGGGCATGGAGTTTACCCACACCCTTGATCTCGACCTATCAGTATACTCCCCGCCTTCTAACTTCCCCATCGCTTACCGCGAACTTTCCATGCCGCCCATACATCGCACAGCTGTCGTCAATGCTTTGGTCTACGTCCATATGTCTTTGTATCAAATCAACCAGCGTCTCAGCCGCAGACAAGGTCGCTACAACTACGTCACGCCGCGCCATTATTTGGATTTGTAGGTCGCAACTCCACTTTTCCCTTTCTTCTGCTGACACAGCCACAGCATCAATCACTATGTTCGTCTCTACAACGAAAAGAGGGACGAACTAGAAGAGCAACAGCGTCATCTTCACGTCGGATTGGATAAACTCCGCGACACCGTCACCCAGGTCGAGGAGTTGAGGAAAAGTCTCGCCGTTAAGCGTGCTCAGCTCGAAGCGAAGGACAAAGAAGCCAATGAAAAGCTGCGGCAGATGGTTGCCGACCAACAGGAAGCCGAGCAAAAGAAGGCAGCGTCTATCGAGATCCAAGCCGCTCTTGTCGAACAAGACAAGAACATCGAGCAGCGTCGTGCTGTGGTGATGGCGGACCTCGCAGACGCCGAGCCGGCTGTACTAGAAGCTCAATCCGCCGTCAGCAACATAAAGAGGCAGCACCTTCAGGAAGTCCGAACAATGGCCAACCCTCCAGAGGCCGTTAAATCGGCAATGGAATCCGTGTGTACCATCTTGGGGCATAAAATCGATGGCTGGCGCACTGTTCAAGGCATCATTCGTCGTGACGATTTCATACAAAGGATTGTCAACTTCGACACAACCACTCAGATGACGAAACCTCTACGAGATCTGATGAAGAGAGATTTCTTGAGTCGACCCTCATACAACTTTGAAACCGTCCAGCGTGCCTCCAAAGCCTGTGGCCCCCTCGTCAAATGGGTACTTGCGCAAGTCCGTTTCTCCGAAATATTGGACAAAGTCGAACCGTTGCGAAACGAAGTCCAGTCTCTGGAGCAGCAGGCCGATCAGACAAAACAGCAGGCGACTACAATCATCACTATGATTTCCGAACTCGAAGCTAGCATCCAAAAGTACAAGGAAGAGTACGCGCTGCTCATCAGCGAAACTCAAGCAATTAAATTTGAGATGGAGCGTGTGCAGGGCAAAGTCGACCGGAGTATGAAACTTTTGGAAAGCCTGTCGTCAGAACGAGCTCGCTGGGAGGCAGGCAGCCGAACTTTTGACGTGGAAATGAGTACCATAGTCGGCGACGTTTTGCTCTCTTCCGCATTCCTGGCGTATAGCGGCTTCTTTGACCAACACTATCGCGAAGTTATGTGGCAAGAATGGATCAATCATCTGACTGAAGCCAACATAAAGTTCAAACCTGAACTCTCGTTTACCGAATACCTGTCCACGGCCGACGATCGTTTAAGCTGGCAGTCGAAAGGTCTACCCTCTGATAATCTCTTTACAGAGAATGCTATCATGCTCAAGCGTTTCAGTCGCTACCCACTTATCATCGATCCAACCGGGCAAGCAACCACATTCCTTCTCAATGAGCATAAAGATCGCAAGATTACCGTCACAAGCTTCTTGGATGAGGCATTCCTAAAGGTCTTGGAGAGCGCTCTTCGTTTCGGGAACCCACTCCTCATCCAAGATGTGGAACATCTGGACCCCATTCTCAATGCCGTGCTCAATAAAGAGATTCGTAGAACCGGGGGCCGTGTCCTTATTCGCTTAGGAAGTCAAGACATTGACTTTTCACCGTCCTTCACGATGTTCTTGTCGACCCGCGACCCTTCTGTCGATTTCTCGCCCGACATCTGTAGTCGCGTCACTTTCGTCAACTTCACAATGACGAGGAGCAGTCTGCAGAGTCAGTCGCTTGATCAAGTATTGAAGGTGGAGCGACCAGACACGGAACAAAAGAGGACAGACCTCATGAAAGTGCAAGGCGAATTCCGAGTACGGCTCCGTACGCTCGAGAAGCTGTTGCTTCAGGCTCTCAACGAGTCGTCTGGAAACATTCTTGACGACGACAAGGTCATCGATACCCTGGAAACCCTGAAACGGGAAGCCGCCGACATCACACGCAAGGTGGAAGAAACCGATATCGTCATGAAAGAAGTGGAGCAGGTGACGGCAGAGTACCTCCCAATCGCCCAGGCCTGCAGTTCGGTCTTCTTTATACTCGAGCAATTGAACCTTGTCAACCACTTCTACCAATTCTCTTTGCGGTTCTTTTTGGACATCTTTGACTATGTCCTTCACCATAATCCACACCTTCAAGGCATTTCCGATCACGGTGCAAGGCGCGACATCCTTCTCAAGGACTTGTTCTTAATCACTTACAGGCGCACATCTCGTGCTCTCTTCCACCGAGACCATGTCATGCTCGCGGTCCTTCTTGCCCAAATCAAACTCCGGGGACTAGAGGATATCAACGAGGAGTTAGAGTTCTTGTTGGAGAGCGGAGATGGTTCGGTTGGCGCACCAACCTCAACGGATCGAGCCATCGAATCCTTGACTAATGAACAACAGCAACGTCTCGACGCCTATGCCAAGCAGTCCTTGTTCAAGCCTGTGCAGTCGCACATAATTGAACATGAAGCGGATTGGGCCCCCTTCCTATCTTCCGGCAATCCGGAGCTCATAGTACCCGCCCCTTGGGACCCGAGTACCCGTAAGTCCTCGCCACCATTAACCTCGAGTGTGTGTTTAGTTGTTTGGTATAGCCGCTGTGGAAGCAATCAGGTCATTGCTTATCGTTAAATGTCTACGGCCCGATCGTCTTTTGCAAGCCGTAGCCATCTTTGTTCAGACTGTCTTCGAGATTGACTTGTCAGCAGAAGCGTCCTTCGACCTTGGTAACATGGTTGCAGATGAGGTGAAAGCACAAACTCCTTTGGCCTTGGTGTCCATTTCTGGCTACGATGCCAGTTATCGTGTTGAAGGTTTGGTACAGAGTACTCAGTCACGCTGTACACAGGTAGCCATGGGTTCACAGGAAGGATTTGGGCTTGCGGATCAAGCCATAGGCGTAGCGTCTCGTCAAGGAACTTGGGTTCTGCTGAAGAACGTACATCTAGCACCATCGTGGCTCGGTCAACTAGAGAAGAAACTACAAACACTGAATGCTCATCGAAACTTCCGTTTATTCTTGACTATGGAGGCGAATCCATCTATCCCCGTTAACATTCTACGGCAGTCACGCATCATTATGAATGAGCCTGCGCCGGGTGTCAAGGCAAATCTCCTGGACTCGCTCCGCAGTATTCCTCCCGCCCGCCTTTCTCAGGGTCCTGCAGAGAAAGTCCGCCTGTACTTCCTCTTAGCTTGGTTCCATGCAGTTGTGCAGGAGCGCCTACGATACGTACCACTTGGGTGGAGCAAAAGCTATGATTTCAACGACTCGGACATGGCGTCTGCTTTCACAACCATTGACACTTGGCTACACTCTGTCGCCAAAGGCCGCACCAACGTCGATCCTGCACAGATACCTTGGGACGCTATTCGAACCTTGATCAAACAATCCGTATATGGCGGGCGTGTTGACAGCGACTTTGACCAAAGAATTCTTGACGCATTCGTGGATGGCCTCTTCAGCCCAGCAGCATACAACGTTGACTTTGATTTGGTCCCTAGCACCGCGAGTGATCATCTGTTGACTGCTCCGGATGGTACGAAACTAGACCACTTCCTATCGTGGGTCAAGGGCCTACCAGACAGGGAGCCACCCGCTTGGCTGAGTCTTCCCCCAACTGCTGAGCGTGTCATAGCGGTTGCTCAAGGTAAGTTACCTATCTCTTCCGAGAGCTGGGTGCTTATGCACGGTTAGGAAATGAACTGCTTGTGAAATTGAGGAAGATGCGAATGTTAGCTGATGACGACGACGACACTGTAGCTACTAGTGGTCCAGCGAAAGGATCGGCATTACAGCAACCTGCTTGGATGCGCGTTTTATACGAGCGATGTAAAGATTGGCTGAGCCAGTTGCCCTCGGTATGGATCTTCCTGGGTTTTTCGTGCACACACTCACAGGGATTTAGGCCTTCCGCACATTGCAGAAACAAGCCGTAGATAATCAGGATCCACTCTATCGCCTGTTTTTGCGCGAGGGTTCCACGGGACAAAAGCTCTTGGGCTCCGTAAGGAGAGACCTCACTGATGTTGTCAAGGTCTGCGAAGGTCAACTGAAGCAGACCAACCACCTCCGCACGCTAATGAGCTCTCTAACAAAAGGTAATGATTACGTGAGGGTTCCATTGGCGACTGACGTCTGAAATCGTTTTCCAGGCACAATCCCTGACCATTGGCGACGTTACAAGGTCAAGAAAACGATATCCGTGACAGAGTGGATTCCCGATTTTTCTCGTCGTCTAGATCAGCTCGATAGCCTTGCTGAAGTAGAAAATCTTGCCAACGTCGAGGTTTGGCTCGGGGGCTTGTTCTTCCCTGAGGCCTACATCACAGCAACTCGCCAGGCCGTCGCTCATCGCAAGAAGTGGAGCTTGGAAACGCTGTATCTTCGACTCGACCTTGAGCGAGTGAACGATCCTAGCGCCTTCATCGTTGATGGTACGTATTCACCCATCACTATCTGATTAACTTACTAAGACCATCGTAGGCTTGGTTTTGGAGGGTGCATCCTGGGTCGACGATCAACTCGTTCTTAACCAAGGGGAGTCCACCCGATTAAATCCGTCCCAGGTCCGGTGGGTTCAGATGGACGATGTTGACCCTCATGCGACCCTCGTCAACCTGCCCGTATACCTCAACAATGATCGCAGTGATGTTTTGTTTACAGTAGACCTACCTTTTGACAGGAGTGCTGGTGCCTTGGTTTCCACTCGCGCGGTCTGTCTAACAGCTAGCGGTTAAATATAGTGATGCTCTAGATCATAATTTGAAGTTCCCTACATCACGCATCATGTACAACCCCCATTCTGATACCCTCCAGCCTCTCGTACCGATTTTGTAATTAATATAAACGCATGATGTTTCTTCAACGATCGAGACCTGCTGAGTTGGGTTGGTGTCCAGGTATGACCCCGTCCCCCCCACGAATCATCTACAGGGATGAGCTTGTCTTGGTGCTGAGCTGTGTAACTCGTAAATAATTTTCATTGTGTTTGTGGACCTAGCCACGTAACTGATACACCTCACGACTGATCCTCTACATAGCTTCCTTCCGACACAACGTCTAACACTAACCAATCTACTTCAACGCCCTTCTCTCGAAATATTTTACGTGCATCCTCGGCGACAGCTTCGAAGTTGCCAACTGCAAGAGCGAGTATGGTAGGACCGGCCCCAGAAAGGCATATCCCCAATAGTCCGGGGTGAGAGTCAGGTGTGATTAAGGAGGTGACCTCTGGTAGACCCGGAATCTGAGAAGATCGGTGAACTGATTGGAAGTGATGTGGGGGTGATCGAGGACGTACCAGACCGCGCCTGTATGGCTGATGGACACGGTCTTTCATGGCTTCATAAATGAGGTCGGGATCCGGAGGCGATCTAGAAAGAGCCGTCGTCAAAACGGCAAGGCGCTGCATATTGAAGACCTGTTTGCGTAGGATGTGGACGTCACTAGTAGGCTTTGTCCACACTAGAGACCCGCGTACCAAGTCTTTTCTAGAGTAGGACTGTGGAAGAACTTCTCGAGCTTTCGCGGTGCTCAACTCAAAGCGAGGAATTATGGCGATCGCACGTATTTCCTTTGCCCACCCAAAACGCACGTAATGCCCGATGCCTGTGGGCGGCAACGGAGGATCACGTCCCCAGTCTGGGCCCGCGTCGGGCGGGTACTCAGGGAGTACTTCACTCAGAGGGACACTGGCGGCCTGTGTTGCACTGGGGTCGAGTTCGCGTAAATAAGATCCCACAAAACCTCCGACCAGTGCGGCGGTGACGTTGTCCGGATGACGCTCGACCATGAGGGCAAAGTCGAGCATGCGCTCGCGTGAGAGGCCGAAGTGGCCAAGGGCGTCGCCCAACAAGACGCCTGCGATCACCGCAGCCCCGGACGACCCGAGCCCACGACCGAAAGGTATCTCGTTGTGGGCGTGGATGGTGAGACCAGATGGGAAGGACAGAATTCCATTACACCGGAGGACGTAGAGCGCAACGCGCGTGGTGAGATTTTTGTAGGCGTCAAGTGGCACCTCCTCTGCGCCTTCGCCGGTGTATGAGATGGAGGGACGTTCCGAGGAAGAGGCTGCCGAAGGGTTGGGCACCGTCACGGTCAAAGTGAGGTAGAGGGAAAGAGAGAGTCCGACGACATCAAAACCCGGCCCGATATTGGCAGAGGTCGCAGGTACGCGTATCTTGAAGGACCGCGGGAGACTGGCCATCTCTCCTGGGAATCGATCGCGAGGACAGCTACTCCGGGAATAACGATGCCTGTTGGATGAGGTCCATCTCTCATCTGGCAACGGCCGAAACATCGGAATCAATTTGATTTTATAACACGTAAATTTTTACATTCAAGTTTCCTACTTAGTCCTTGCTACTAGTACCCAATACACCATTATATAGTCTGTTCCGCCAGGCGCTGCCAAGGCCAGGCATGACATCGCTACCGGAAATTTTGCGCTGCACGACGACGGGCGGTACGATGCTAAACGCACGCAGGCGCTGGCTCTGTACGAGCCAGGACAACGCCTGGTCGATTGCGCGCGAATACGCAAATGGCGGATGACGCAAATGTGCCACAATGCGACGAGCGCCGATGCGTGATAGCACGTACGCGTGTGTGCACTTGGGAGCGCTGGCAGGGTGTAATGCTGACGATGCCATGCGGCCACTTGGTAGTTGCAGAGTGATGTTGCGCAGGGGCGGAAACTGCGACTCGTCTGACCAACAGTGACCTGCGGTGCAATCGTTTGTCGTTGTCTGAACTTTTAGGCCTCAACGCACCAAGATAAATGATGTCCCAGTCACGAGGTAGCGCCCCCCACAACGCTTGTAACCTCCTATCCATGTCATGTTCTATATCTACGTCGTCTTCCAGTACCATCACAGCCTCGTACTCGCCGTTTGCAACGCCACGAATGGTCTGAAAATGAGAGTACCAGCAAGCGACTTTTGCAGTAGTTAGGTGTCTGTACAAAGGGAGGTTTGAAGAGAAAGTCGCAGAAACATTATTTCCAGAAGCGCAGGCAAGTGGTGGAGGGTCAACGGAAGCTAAAGGCCGGGCCGAAGGCATGTGTGTGGAAGTATGTGAACCCACTATTGAGGCGTGGGTTGCTAGATCTGTCGAGCCATGAGAGGGAGGTAGTGTCCAGAAATCAGCACCAAAAGGCCGTAGGGGCCCTTGAGAGTGAATCACGGCTTCTATGTCGCGGGGCCAATCAAATACTGGAAAGGTGGAACTGCCTTGCACGCCTTCACCCCCATACCCTAGCCGAGACTCCAATTGATTACGTAGGGTGTATACTTGGCGTAGGACGACGGTCACCGCAGATGAGTTTGCCTCAACGGCATCCGTGTACGTCCAGTCCACGTGAAGGGCATCCATCAGGAGACCCATTTGAGCACGGCGGTCCGCCCTGCGAGGAAGAGAGATAACATATGTTTTGGAGAAAGCTAGCGCGTGTGACAGTTGCTGATGAGAAGAAGTTTGAACAGAGGATCCCATCCAGTAGCTTCTCCAATAATCAGTCCCGGGTGCATAATTCTCGATCCAAACGGAGATGTGTCGAAGATTAATGCAGACAGTCAAAAGGGTCCCCGTCATGATAACCCAGAAGAGCAATGGGCGGCCGAATCGAACCTGGGACAGGGCTCTGAGAGCGAGGCGGGGGGGCATCGTGCTAGATACTAGCACTCGCCAAGATGTAGTGTCGCAGGCAACAGATCAGCGCAAGACGGTGGAGCACAGTTGTATAACACCGAGTTCGAGTTTCGCAGTACCGAGTCAAGAACTTGTTCAAACAAGCACAAGATTCACGCTGGTGCTCCACCAGGAAGTATTATATAATATTTTGTACTATAGTTATACAACCACAGGCCAGTGCTGCATCGTTGTACTAGTCGCTGGACTGTAGACGTGGGATATCTGGTGCGATGTCGTTGCAGGGTCCATTCATCAAGCGAAGAAGACTACTAGTAACCCCGCGAGTATGAACGCAGATCGCAAAATGTACACATAGCTCCTTGCATAGCTCGTGCTTCTGATGCCAGGGACAGGGAGCACGGCCTCAATTTTCAACAACCACAACAATGTTTACTGGGGGGTGATTTGCCCGAGATATATGCGGTAGCCAGTACACGTATGTGCCTTCTAGGGCACGGGAGGCGAAGGAGGGGAGGAATTATTCGCGCCGACCTTTCTCTCGGCGGTCACTGTATTTTGAGATGCGATCTGAGTTCCTGGCGGTGTGAACGGAGAGCTGCACTATTTTCTTACCCCAGGGTCTGCGGTCCATGGGACACTGTTGCTTCGATGCTGCGGTGCCTATCCACTTCAGCAAACAGTGCATATGGAAGACGTGACTACACTCTCCCCATACTGGTAGATTCGGCGTCAGTATGCGTCAAAAGGCACATATTGCACGACTAACTCAGAGGGCAATCGTCCCCAGGCACTTTGCAAGTCGGACAACAACCTTCAAAGGGTATACGACATATTCCGCACACGTCTTCTTCCGCGTCGCCATTATCGTCAGTCTTGCCTGTGTCCCATTGCCATTGAGCAATGGCGTGCCACCGTTTAACGGTTATCTTCATCGTCAGAGTTGTTGGAAGGCAAACCCCACGGCGGAGTCGGACCGAACTTCCCTGCCAAAGATGTGCCCCAGCCCGAGTAGACTTTGCCAACTTTTTTATATTTGATAAATTGGTGGATCATACCAACCACCTTGGATATTTTTACATCTCCTTTACATTGAGAGGTGTGTAGTGGAACGATGATAACGAAATGTTATGGCACTGGCACGTGTGCCTGCCCTAAAGTTAGAAGGGCCCCAATTGATTGGCTGCTAGCCACCCCGAGCCTCAAGCCTTGAGCCTCTCGAGCTACTGTATTGCGGACTTCCTGCACCTCAACTCGCCTTCGAATTTTTTCAATTCGCAACGCAACCTTCTCACCGAAATATTCTAAAATGACCACCACCACGATGCACTTTGGTCCCGAGTGGATGCGCCCCAAGCACGCGTTGCGTCCCCAAAATCCTCCTTCGCCTCCTCCTAATCCCAATGTGCCATCTGGCGTGTCCTCTTACTCAGCACTTTTGACCCCTTCGCTTAATAACACGCAAGAGTCTTCAGACTCTGCGAATCCATTCCTCTATTCGAAGGAGGACCTTTTGAAATTTTACAAAGACGGCGGGGGTAGGAGAGGACTCGGGCTCGATGTTGAGAGATGGGAAGGTGTAGTTCGCGAGGTTGGCTCCGAACCCGTGGCATTGAAAGAATGGACCGAAGGGGAGAGAAAGGTGCAACCCGGCCTTTACACACGTGTCCCAAGTAATGCTTAGTTCGCCCCTACCCAGCTTTTCGCAGGTTCAATCAATTCCGAGGTGCGTCGGCGTCAGTCAAGCGACTACCTGTCACCGCTTGCTACCCAGCCTGGAGAGAGGCAGAAACTATCCCACACGGGCCCTGGGATGGCAAGTCCTCTGAGAGAGAGATTTGGTGGCCTAATGAGAAAGCGAGATGGCAATGGTGCGGCATTCGTTCTCTTTCCCCAACTAGATGAACGGGACCTAACACAACCGTCGTAGACCAACCGGCTTTGACTATACCCCGAAAGCTCTCCTTGTCCTCCACGCAAGGTCCTCTTGGCTCTCCGCGTGACGGCAGTTTGCCATCTCCACGTACAAGAGGCCCTGTTACACCGAGTTTCGATGGTATCTTGAACTCTGGGGAGACTTGGGTATCTAGGAGACGAGCATCCGAGAGTGGCACGAGGTTGAATTCCGGCGCTACCCGTGGTGATGGTGATACCGAACCACAATCGGGGAATAGGCTCAAGATCGACGAAGTGGAGGAAGAGCAGCAGCGCCACCCCGGACCAAGACCTGATTCTACAGGCAAAAATGCCTCCCAGAATTCGGACCCTTCGCTGGGGGATTCTCCCCAAGGAGCTATGATACCCGCCAACGATAGCGCTACCTCGTCTCCTATGAACGGTCCCGAAGGTTCGACTACGTTTCACGGCGTCACGCAACCCCCAGCACAAGTCCTAGTGGATGGCCTTCCCGCTCAATCATTGACAAACCCTGCTCCCGTGACTACAGCGTCGCAACATGTCGCCAATCCGGCTAGTGTTGAGTGGTCATATCTTGATCCTCAGGGCCAGGTGCAAGGTACAACACATTCATTGCAGTCACATTACTTCTGACCAATGTCAATGTTCCAGGCCCTTTCCAAGCGGAGCTTATGCAGAAGTGGTATGAGGAGGGCTATTTCGCCCTAGATCTTCTGATGCGACGCGCGAACCTTGACGAAGACTGGACTCCCGTCGGGGAGTTGGCTCAGCGTGCTGGTGGCGAAAGAATTTTTTTCTTCAACTTTGATGCACCCGCTGCCCCTCCAGGGCTTTCACGTCGCCGTGAGCCTTCTCGGGATCATTTCCCACAACAGCGAGAATCAAACGGTTACAACGCACCCTATCAACCAGTGCCCACTCGGACAGTCCACCCGAATCTGGATTCGTATTTCGCTTCCTCGTCCCCCGCTTCCAATTCCCCGTCTTCGTCATTTGGCGCTGGTCGATTCGGGAACAATTCACCCGATCCTGCTACCTTCGGTGGCCTCATTGGAGCTCCTATATCTTCCAACGATTCACCCATAAATCCGCGTCCGGGAACGTTTACGGACTCAACGTTCATTGGCACTCGGCGAATAGGCTACGCAGAAGCTCCGTTCGAACAAGGTTTCACATTGCGTGCTGGTATCGGCAATGCTGGCCCCACTAGAACATCATCCGTGGATAGCTACGGGTTGAACCCGACCATCCCTTCCCAACCGCCGTGGGGTTCGTCAACTTCTGTTCACTCTACTTCGTTAGGCCCTCGCACCGGTTCTTACGACCACATGGGCCCAGGTCCATTCGCACCTCATCTTGGATCTGGTTTGGACCCAGCGTACCCAGGGGAGTCCTCTCTCACCAGAGGCCTTACGGTGCAGCAAGATGCTCTCGGACAGAACTTTGGTAATGTCAACCAGCGTGACCTTTCTCGCTTAGGGACCAGGGACTTGTATCAGATAGAGCATCACACAGGTTTAGGCCTGGGAGGGTTCGATGGGCCTGGTGGATCGCCGTTTGAATCTCCTGTCCAGCACCAACCGTTTAACCAGTCGCCTTCCACGAACTTCCCGCCACCTGCACCACAACAAGCGAATACTCCCTCCGTGATCACCCCAACCTCCGCCATCCTAGCGTCAATTCCTTCGACAATGGCACTGTCCCAATCTGCATGGCCCGAGGCTACCGAGTCTGCGCCTAAACGTTCTGGCCTGACACCCTTTGATAACACTGCCTTTCCCACATCCCGTAATACTACTGCGACGCGCACTGCACCTCCACCACCCGCACAATCATGGGTTGCCGTACAGCAGTCGAATTCAGGTGAATCACCCCACTCCCCATGGTCCAGCGCTGCTCAGGGGGTTGTCGATGAAGGCTGGGGCCATATTCCCGGCCCACATAGCTTGACTGTCAGTAACCTCACTCAGCACACCCAACAGCAAGAATCTGGAGAGGACTTTTCCCACGATGACGCCGTTACCATGGATAGTCCTGTCGAGCCTGTCGCACTACCGGAACACGTGCAGCCTCCTATACCGAATTCCTCGATTCCCGGTTCCGCAGAGCCTCCACAACAACCCCAAAGGCCTAGCCGCAAGTTCTCCATACAGACAAACCCGGCTCAACCAACGACACCGACAACACCAACTCCCGCTATTACTCAACCCACAAAGGAACCCACACCTTCGTCTACTGTTTCCGTGCCGACTAAGCCTGTTTGGTCAACAGAAGATGATAAAAACAAAAGTATTGGAGGGCCAACTAGCTTGCGAGAAATTCAAGAAATGGAGGCTAAGAAGCAGGAGGCACGGAAGACTGCCGAGCGTGAGCGTGCACGTGCGACTGCCGCTGCGACTGCATCTCCTTCCGAAGATTCCCAGACTTTTACTGCCTCTTGGGGTTTGCCAACGTCTCAAGTTGGTGCGAAGGCGCCATCCAAGGAGGCGGTTGTGGCCATCGTACCTTCTCCATCCTCCATATCCGCCACAGTCTCATCCGCGGTGCCCGCCCAATCCACGCCACCCGTTGCTGTCTGGACCAACGCGCAAAAGCCTGCCGCCAAGAAGTCGATGAGAGACATCCTTGAAGAAGAAGAGAGAAGGAAGAAAGCAGCTGCTAAGGAGTCCGTTGCATCAGCAGCAGCGCGTCGTGCATACGCCGAAACCACGAACAAGGTTTGTGGGATCCCGATTCGCTCAGTAAGCCACTCTGATTGGACGTCCTGTGTGTAGGCAACTCCCGCTATTCTATCAACTGGTGGGGCGTGGACCACTGTTGGTGCTAATGGAAAGACGACCGCGGCTGCTATTGCCACGCCTTCTGTTGGACGTCTGCCGATAGCACCTTCGTCTTCCACCGGGCCGGTAGCGGTCCCATCCAGAGGAACAGCCACCGCTTCAACCCCACGCTCGCCCGCACCACTAGCGAAAGTGACCCCTCCACCCAAGGCCGACGACACACCCGTCGCGCCATCGCCGGACTTTATGAAGTGGTTGAATGATTCATTGAAGCAGCTCAACAGCAGCGTTAATTGTGTGTTTTTTCTTTTCTTTTTTGGACTACAACGACCAAAGATCGCTGATTACTACCTCGGTATTCAGATGAGGAGATTGCATCCATGCTACTATCATTCCCTCTTGACGGCGATGCGACGACCGTGGAAATTATCTCTGAGTTGATTTACGACAACAGCACAACGCTCGATGGGAGGCGCTTCGCCCAGGAGTTTATTGCGAAGCGCAAGGCAGATGCGGCTTCTAGGAAACCATCAGGCCGCGCGCCGTCGATTGCCGACGTCGTCAAGGCACAGCCCAAGCCCTCTCAACAAGCAGAGTGGGGCGGATTCAAGGTGGTGAAGCAGAAGAAGAAGGGCGGCCGTTCATAGAATTCACCAGGTCCAGTCAACTGGGCGTTAATGTAATGTAACCTAGCATAACCTCCGTAATGGACTTATTACTCCCTGTATTCGCTCACAAATGTGACGGGTAAATTTAGTGCGAATGATGAGTGTATGTCCGAGTTAACGGTAGGATCCAAGTCGCCTTCGACTGAGGCTGAAGACTAGGAAGGGCCAGCAAAATATCTGAAAAATTAGATTGAGGGTCGTTTCGTAAATGGCAGTAAACGATACGTAATATAATTTAAAACTCCCCTGGAGAGTCAAAAGGCCTGAACACACACAACATAATCCTCACCCAAAAAAAAAGGATCGGATACCTACTTTGGAAAGGCCTCGACGGCGAGAACTGAGACCGGGGAACTGAGATGTGGACAGAACTTGAAGCTGGAGAGCCAACTGTGAGATCTGGTCCTGTGTTATTCATTTCAAGGCCGCATCGTGACGGAGGTGCTGCTCAACGCCGTGTCAAATTTTCGTGTCGTAATTCATACGGATCATATTGCACGATGAAGGCCGCTTGGGTGTGACATGATACGCGCGACGAGCATCACGCGTCATAACCTCTTATCTACCTGGTGCGCCGCATGCCGAGCGCTGAGCACATCAGGTATGACCAAGACAGAAGTTACCTCCTTTGATCCGTGGTCTAGGGTTGTTGTGCGTTGTTGCTTTCACAGTAGGGACCTTCCGAAGTCATCTCATGGGTGCAAGAGGTTTCATGGCCCCCACGTCAACACCAGTTGTCGCATTTGGCCTAAAATATCACCCAGCGTCAGCCAAACTTCCGACTCTTGGAAGAGGCGATGTTCTTCGTGTCCTTCGCAGGTTAGGCGAGCTCGGCATTCGTTATATCCGTCTCCAATGGGTCGACTACACGAACATCACACGCCACCGTATCATACCCCTTCCAGCTTTTTCTGAAATTTTGGGAGCTTCACGCCCAGGAGTATCGATCGCGAAGGTCTGTCTTGGACTAGTTGGAGTTTCTATGGCGCCTGGTTTCTCGGGCACTGGCGAATATCTGTATGTTCCTGATTTGAGCTCTATCCGCATGTGCGGCTATTCCCCCGGGCATGCAAGTCTGATGGGCTGGTTCGAGGAGAAGTTGCCCATCCAGAAACAAGGGAACGACTCCTTGGAAGTGCCCCTCTGCCCTCGGGGGCTTCTCAGAGGAATCGTAAAGTGCGTTGCTCATGCGTCAACACCGTTAACAAATTAACCGAACGATTTGTTTTTTTTAGTAAGGGCTACGCTCTGGGTGCAGAGTTTCTCGTAGGATTCGAGACGGAATTCATTCTACTTAAAACTACCGATCCTATCGAGGCCGTAAACGACGCTCCTTGGTCAGCATCTAGTGCAGTCCCATCGGGTTCTGATGCGGCAAAGTGTCTGGAAGAGATCGCTGATGCCCTCCGGACTGGCGAAATCGAACTCTTGATGTACCACTCCGAGGCCGCTCCTGGGCAGGTGAGAGACTCCCCCGCCATGACTGGAGTATGGCTGATATGGATCGCGGCTGGGCAGTACGAAGTGGTAACAGGCCCTCTGCCACCCTTGGAAGCAGCCGATGCCGTCGTGTTCACTCGCGAGACAGTCGTCAACATCGCTGCGAAACACGGCTTACGTGCCACGTTCGCTCCCCGAGTTTATACATACACATGTAAGTATGGTGTCTCCCGTCCCCTAGTTCGTGTCCTTGAGTCCTTCGATTACAGGTGGAACTGCGGCGCATGCCCATATATCTATTCATTCCACGGCCCAACCCCCTGCGAACCCACCTCCGGCAAATCCAAATACCAATAAAGACACAACGATGACGCCTCTGGAACGATCATTCCTGCAGTCTCTTCTTGATAACCTTCCTTCTAGCATCGCATTTACATTGCCTACGGCGGCATCATATGATCGCGTCCAGGATGGGATCTGGTCATGTGGAACGTACGCTTGCTGGGGAGTAGACAACAGGGAAGTCGCTGTACGTCTTACCGGTCCGCCCGGCTCCCATCACTTCGAAGTGCGCTCCATCGATGGGACTGCAAACCCACATATAGCTCTTGCAACTATTCTTGGATTGGGTCTCGTCGGGGTGCAGAATGGCCTGGAGCTAAAGATAGAGGCAGTAGACGGAGCCCCAACGGTTTTGAGCGCTGAAGAACTTACGGAGAGGGGAATTGTCGGACGCCTTCAGCGTACTCTTAGTGCAGCAAGAGACGTCGCGCGGAAGGACGCAACCATTAATGATGTTCTCGGTCAAGAATTCGTACAGAAGTATCTAGGTGTCAATGAGGTGCGTGATCTTATCGCGGTGCTAACATTCACTAAACTAACTTTTTACAGACCATGGAAAAATATATGGAAACCGGCAATGCTGAGCAAAACCTAATTAAGAACGTACAGACATATTGAGAGAACGAACTTGGGTCGCGCAAGAGGCGTCAGGGCGTACAGAAGTATCATTTTGTTATAAATATAGTAGTCTGTCATTTGACAGCGTATGTCCATGAAGTGTCTCTTATGTCATGAAATCCCAACTTTTTTCTCTCGATCGAAGGCTGTCCTGCACGATGATTAACTTTGGTGACATGGGTACAATAGTGTACTGTATATGGGTGGCGGATTCGCGGGGTGACACAAGCCGCCGTGATCTATAAACACTGCGGGCATTTCACAATGTAGTCCAAATCCAATTCAGTCGGCTATTTCACGAAATCTGATTGGTCAGATTTTTGCAACTGAATTAGATTACATCGTAAAATGCCCACAGTGAAATATGATATGCTTCAGCCCGATTATACTGTAACATCCCGAATCTAAGCAGGGTTGAGGGCGTCTGCGAGAAATGGGCACCATATATCAGAGTTGACTTGCTCGCGAAGAAAATGAGCGGGAAGCAAGATCCCATCAACACTGGGAATGAAACACCGTTGGAGGGTCAACGTGTCAACTGACATGTGTCATGGAGCAGGTGGCCGTACCTTATGGGCCGCCAGGACCAGTGTGAAAGAATAACATTGCCGGAAAAGGTGGGATAACGACTACCTTGGGCTTGTGCTGGTGTTGGGGTATTGGTAGGGAAATTTACATCGGTCCCATCCGCTCTTATCACGGTTATGCCCAACTTGAACTTGAATGAGTCCTTCAAGAAAGCCCATTGAGAGTCGGGCACCAGAGCCAACAGCCCGGAGATCTGCACCAGGCACCGAATGCTATATCCAGTTCAAAGCGTTTGTAGAAGCAACCTGAGGGTTGTGCGCCCCCTGGATCGATCGCGTGCACGAGTTTGCATAGTGCCGAAGACAGAAACGTTGACGTTAAAGAAAGCAGGGGCATTGATAGGTCAACTGCACAGACAGACCAAGTCCCCTCTTTAGAGCTTGACTATGTATGAAATCCAACGCCTTGCGAGAAAAGAATGTTGACAGGGATGGGGGCGAAGCCATTACGGTGTCTGTCGGGTGCTGGTGAGAACCAGAAGTAACTTCGGTAGTAACTGCCTTTGACTCGGAAGAGCGAGCGAAAGGGGTTCGGATGTTTTGCGGTGTCGAATATTTCTCAGTAGCTTGAAAGCTGCATCAGCGGCATCTCGGATAATCGGCATCAAACTATGCACCACGCTGGTGCAAAATGGGAAACTCCTGACGCTGCACACGCGAAGGTCTAAGCAAATAAAAAACAAAAAATATTAGCCCACCGCGAGGGTCGAACTCGCAGCCTTCAGATCACACAATGGTGTGTACTCCACCCGCCGTAAGAGTCTGACGCTCTATCCGATTGAGCTAGGCGGGCGTTAAGATGGAACCGGATAAGGCACAAATAAAGGCAAAATATGCCTCGTGGGAGTAGCGGTTTTAAAATAGCCTAGTGGGCAAGTGCCGAAGGGCCAAATGAAGAGCCAAACAACCACGAGGTGGTGGGGCCGCCTCGCACTTTCACGGGCGCTGTTCTCTTATATTTTTCCCCTCATCCTCATTCCTCGTTCAGTCCCTTCCTTTCATACCCTGTCAAACCGACGACTCGATGTTGTCTTTTTTCCGTGCGGCAGCAACTATTGCTGTCGTCCTCAGTCTATCCTCCGGGGGGCATGCCATCGGCAAGGTCACGAGGTCCGGCCGCTATCTCTACAACGCAGATGGTAGTCGCTTTTACATCAAGGGCATTGCATATCAAGAGCAAGGTAAGTCAAGTTCTGCGAACGTGGGAAAGGAACCTTGTAGAGCAACATATACAACTAGGTGCTGCTACTGTGGACCCCAATGCCCCCTTCTCGGAGCCAAGTACATTCATCGATCCCCTCGCAAATGCAACCGCCTGTGCTCGTGACATACCCTTCCTACAGCAACTCGGAGTCAACGCCATTCGTGTTTATAGCGTCAATGCCTCACTGAATCACGACTCTTGTATGCAAGGATTGAGTAGTGCAGGCATCTATACCATGTATGTTGTCATACTGGAGTTAACGTGTTCATATGGACTCTTCGGCGCTTACACAATTTACAGCCTAGACTTGACTCTTCCGGTCAATGGCTCCATCGATCGTAACTCTCCCGCGTGGACGACAAACCTTCTTGACTCGTACATCAATACTATCGATGCCTTCTCCAAGTACGATAACGTTTTGGCTTACAATGTCGGAAATGAGGTTGTTGTGAGCCCCAACGGGACTACTGCGGCGACATTCGTAAAGGCTGCCGCTCGTGATACTAAGGCCTACCTGTGCATCACCTTTTCTTCATTCAATGGTGTGTGCTGATGCCCATTCCTCTTTTGTCTTTTTTTTTCAGAACTTCAAAGTCATCGTCTGCTCTCGTTGGATATGCTGCTATCGATGGCGATGATACATGGATTGTTCCTCTTGCGAACTATCTCTCTTGTGATCCCTCCAGTAGCAACTCTGGCGACACCGCCATCGACATCTTCGGGCTGAACAACTAGTGAGCACCCAGAACTCAATTAGCATGAACCGTCTCTAACGTTACCCTAGCGAGTTTTGTGGAAATTCGACCTTCCAGGCCTCCTATGCTGGCAAGACTGGCGATTTCGCAGGTTACAACGTCGTCGCGTATTTCAGCGAATATGGTTGTAATCAGCCAAGTCCACGTGTATGGGCAGAAGTCCCTGTGTTGTTTGGTAGCGATGCTGTTCCCGTCTGGTCTGGCGGCGTTGCTTTCTCGTATTTCCCTGCTGAGAGTGGACAAGGCGAATTCGGCATGGTCACGCTTTCCTCCGATGGATCTACTGTCACTCCAAACACCGACTTCGACAACTTGAAGACAATGTACAATCAAGTATCGTTCATCAATGACCCTGGCCAGAGCAGCGCAGCCTCTGCTTATCCCGCATGCCCCCAGCAAAACTCCTCTTTCCTCGCTTCAACTACACTGCCGCCCACTCCCAGCGACTCTGCTTGCCAGTGCTTGGAATCTAACCTTAGCTGTCAATTTAATCCGCAGACCTCCAATACATCTGCCATCATTGGGTCGCTTCTCGACACGGCTTGTTCTCTTCTCGGTACAGTTGGAGGAAGCTGTGATCCAATTGCCGGCAATGGTCAGACGGGGCAGTACGGTACGGTATCCTCTTGCGATCCCTGTGAGTCTGTTTCTCTGCGTCTCTCTTTCCCTCATTGATACAACGAGGACAGCTACCAAACTTTCTTTTGCAATGAGCGAATACTTTGAAGCGAACAAACGCGATCCTCAGGCATGCAGCTTCAGTGGTAATGGTACAGTAAACGCTAAAGCTTCATCTTCCTCGACTGCGACCGTAGTTGCAAGCTCTTGTCTCGCAACTGCTACGGGTACACACGTCCCGACTGCGCCATCCTCAGCCAGCAATCCTGGATCGACCTCTTCCAAAGGGAGCGGAAGCAGCAGTAGCAGCACCCCCGGAGCAGCGACAACCGTACTTGTCAGCGATGTACGCGCCCTATTGGGGGTTTTCTTGGTGCTCGCGGTCAGCGTTGCCGGTGGTTTGTTGTCCCTAGCTTAGAAGTACAATGTGTCAGCGGACTTTTTCTGGATCATTGACAATTTGCTAGGACTAGGACTACATCTACGCCTCTTATTCGAGGTGGGACATTCATTTTACATTTACCCATTTACCCCTTGCCAAAGTACGGTAGTTTTTTTTTTTTTGTTGATATTGGATGTGGCGTGGACATTGTCGGAACTCGAAATTGAGTTTGAATTGAGCTGAGTAACAACAGTCGAACACGTCGAAAGTATCTTTCTTTTTCCCGTCATTTGCTATGGCTGCCTCTCCCGTCCCAGTCGACCGCAGTGATACACAAGTACGTGAAAAGTGGCCAGGAAAAGAAGACAGAGCTGGGGACTCTCTGGCACACGGCGCAGAACTCCCTCCGTCAAACGGTGGTCCTCCAGACGAACGTGGAGCACCGGAAGCAGCCAACGCAGAGTATCATGCTCGCAGCCCTGGTGGAGGTGACGCTGGCCCTGTTAACAGGTCTGGTGGGATGACGATCTACAGGGAGAAACAAGTCAAGGTGCTTAGGTCCTCTCATGTTTCTCCGCTTCGCTTGCGCCACGTATGCGTTCCTGCATGGGCAATAGCACGAGCAGCCTTGTCGTCGTGATTCCATGCTACTTATTGCTGGCTTCCGGAGACTAGCTGCCCGTGTCTTCAGGTTCCGGGCTCACGCGCTCCGCTTCTTCGCTCCATGTTTGCTCTTTCGTGTGTTCTGGACTGGTGTTCACCTGTGATCTGCAGCCAAATAAGGTCTACATCGGTGGCCTGCCAGAAAATACTCGTCAAGAGGACCTCCAAAGTTGCTTCGGCAAAATTGGCGATATTGTTAACATTGAATTGAAGTACGTTCCTTTGAGAAACTGCACAGTTACCCTTTCTAATTCACTTCGTGCAGAGTGGGATATGGCTTTGTGGTAGGTGTCGTTGACAAGCCCGCAGAGAGCCACGGAATTTCATCCTTTTCCAGGAATTTGACAGCCGAGAGGCCGCAGAGGAGAGCGTTGCTAAGTATAATGAAGGCTTTTTCATGGGCAACAAAATTCGTGTCGAGATTTCCCGCGGTGGAGGACGTTTTGCAAAGTTTAGTGGAGATCCGGGTGCTTGTTTCAAGTGCGGTCAAATGGGTCACTGGGCCAGGTGGGCATCGATTGCTTTGATTTCTTATCCATCCTCTGAGTAGAATCTTCCAGAGAATGCCCGAATCATGTCGTGCAGTCAGTCCTTACTTTTCTACCACGTTCTTCTCACGCTTAGTTCTTTTGCTCGTCCAGACGCCACAGCCCTCCAGGTGACGGTTCTCTGATCGATAGAATTCATCCACCCCGTGAATACGCAGCACCCCCTCCCCACAGTCGCGACTATCCACCTTATCGTGAAGAGTACCCCCCTCGAGGCTACCCACCTCCCCCCCGCGATGCACGTTATCCGTATGATTATCCTCCACCTCGAAGACCTACGTCTCCCCCACGAGATTATCGTGATTACCCTCCGCCCCCAGTTCGCAGGGGCGACATGGACGACTACAGAATACGTGGGCCTCCCCCCCCACCCCCGCGCTACGAGTCTCGCTCTGGTTACTACAACTCTGATGACCCGGCTGCGTACTCTCGCGGTTACCCCCCTCCGGCGTCTCGAGACTACGATCGATACGACCGACGACCCCCTCCATCTAATGACCGATATGGAGGTTACCCTCCTCCCCCTGTTGTCAGGCCAAGGACACCTCCTGGCGGTGGACCTCCATCGCGTCGAGAAGAATTTGAGAGACCTGCCCGGTCTGTATAATTCTGTACTCATCGTAGTTAACGCTGATCGGTTGTATTCAGGGATTATCCTCCTACGACTGAATACCGTCGCCCGGTAACTCCGCCGCCAGGTCGTTACACCGATTACGCTCCCCGCTCTGGCACCGAGGCGCGTGCAAGGTCTGTGGTGATATGGTAACCATCTTGTATTGTGACACTAAAGCCCATGTAGACGCCGCTCTCAAAGCCCTCCTGGTAGGACTGGCACTGGTACCTACGAGACTTATCCTACTGCTCCAGGCTATGCTGGGCCTCCTCCGGCTCCCCCTAAAAGCACTACTCGCGAATATCCCGCTAGAGGGGGGCTCGATCAAAATCCGGGTTATAGGAGGCAGTGAGCGCTTCAAGCATTTTTTTTTTCGAAACTGCATTGTGTCCGTCGTCCTGTGCAAGTGCTACATCTCGGCAGTCAACACCTGTTCTGTCTTGATCGTCACGGTGCTGGTTTATCTTATGCGTAGCTTGGTTGCGTTCTCTCCTTGTAATGCTTGCTGCCCGATGATTTATGTCTTGCGATATTTGCTTTGCCGTTTCTCATGCTCCATGTGACCACTTGTTTCACTTGCTTCGCACAGAAACTAGTAACCTATTTAGCAAGCGCCGATGTGAATGTGACATTGATGTGCCCAAAGGACCCTACTTGTGCCTCAGCTCAACGTGTCGCGCGGCCGCTGGCAACCGGTACATGCGTCTTTGCCTTTCCACCTTTTTGTTGAGCGTGATCTTATACTCCCTGAGCGCGGTTAACTGTTCTCGACGAGCTTGTGAGATTTGTTGTTGACCGCTTATGGTATTTTGGATTGTATGCTAGAGTACATGATAGTGTAACGTCTGAACCCCCTGTGACCCGAAACCTGAGTGTTGAATAAGTCGTATTTTAAGGGTTAGTAAGAGAGAGATAACCACGTGGCAGAATGTTGGAGTTGAATGAACGCACCGCCGCTCCGCCATTCTTGTCCCATGTCCACAGAATCTCAGTCCAGGGTCTCTTTGGACGCCCCTTCGGGTGGTTTAGTCACACAATTCGACTTGCACCTCCGAGTCGTTTCAGATCGCTATCTGAATTTCTTTCTTGAAAGGTCAGCTGGCTTGGCCTGCGATCTTCTTATTGTGCTCATTCTGACGTTCACAGGCGACGGATTGAGGAGGTTTAGTCAGTTATCCACGCGGGATCTGCCTTTAGTCCTCTAATTCCGGGTTCTCGTAGTATATCTTCTTTATGGAAGCTTCATCACAAGATAAAGGCCGTTGATGCTTACTTCGACTCATTCATCGAACCGAACACCACGAAAGTAGCATGGAATGAAGTGAGGGATAACGTCGAGAGAGGTACGAATCAACTCGACTCGAACTGGTCTCTACATTCACAATCATTGCAGAAACTCAAGCGCGTCAGGCTTTTCTGAATACGTTGACCACAGACATCATCCATCCCCTCACCGCACTCAAGGCAAGCCTGGTGCTTGACTCACCCGACCAGGCATATGGGACTAATTTACCAAAAGGAAACTCAGGACCGCACACGCAAGCGAATCAAAGAAGATCTCAAGGAGTCTACCTCAGCCCACACCGAGTTTGCAGAGAATACTCTTCCCAAGTTCAAGCGGGCCTACCTCAAGAAGTGCCAAGAATTTGAAGTGAACATTACGTTATACTACGCATCCGCCGGCCCATCTCACTGACGCGATGTAATACACATAGGATCACCGCCTGGTCTCAGTTCCTTCTGCGGGTATTGGCCAGGTGTTCAACGTCCCTGAAGGATCTGCAGTGCCAGGCTCTCGGTCAAACCCCAATCTAGCCTCCAAGTCGCAAGTTGCATCCCCACAGCCACTAAGGCCCCTTGACCGCAAACCCTCCAGTGGCGCACCTAGAAATCGGTCCCCGTCCACCTCTACGGCACTTTCGGATCTGGCTCAACAGGGTGATGACACAGTGTGCCGCACTTATACTCGGACTAATTACTGCTTGATAGGGAAGAAGCAACTGAATCAATTGATCACGCTCTTGGACAAGGAAGGCGGGATCAGAGGCAGCAATCGCAACGCCGAGATCGCATTACGTTCCGTCCGGTCTAAAAGAGAAGCCGACGAAGCAGGTATGCCGATCACCGGTGGTCTCCGTGATGTTCGCTGAATTATAGTCAGATAAAGATTATCGGAAGGCAGTCCACTGGCTTGAAACCCTTCGCATACGGAGGGTTAAAACATTGGAGGGTGGTTATAATGTGAGTGGTACTCTCTGTCCCAAGTTGATGCCACGAACGTCGTCTACGCAGAGTCTGGAGCGTTTTGTTTATGAAGGGACAGAAACTGTCAAGAGGGCGCTCGTAACATATGTCGATACTATGATGTCAGTGTTTTCGGGGCGGTCGCGATGTTCCGAAATCTTACCCTACCTACAGCGCGACATACACTACTCAAAACCACCTCGCGACACATGCTCGATCTGTGGTTGAGAAAGTCTCATCCGAGACCGATACCTCTCTTCTCTCATCATCACTCCGTCGCTCTCTCGCAGTTTCCATTCCCCCGCCTACACTCTACTACAACTACCACGTTGGTGAATGTCAGGACTTGATCTTTGGTGTCACCCTCGTGGATTACGCGACTGCTCGAGGCAGTGAGAACGATGTACCAAAAATCGTCAAGATCTGCATTGAAGAAGTAGACAAGAGAGGCTTGGATGCGGAAGGAATATATAGGGTGAGCGTATTGAGACATACCTCGAAAAATTCCGTTCAATAATAACATAGGTATCTGGTCGGCACTCCAACGTGCAAGAGGTCTGTTGAACAGCATCCTAAATTTTAACCCCGGTTCACATGAATGTATGTTTAGTTGCAACACAAGCTCGAACGAAGTGAAGAGGCATTCTCATTTAATTCTTACACCGACGACATTTATTCCGTCGCCTCATTTCTCAAGGTCAGCCATCGCAAATACGTAGTTCCTTGAACTCAACTCATCTTTGATTATCCATTCAACTAGCTTTACCTTAGAGAACTTCCGGAGCCTCTATTTAAATTTCCTTTGCAAGACCGTATACAACACAGCGAGTGGAAGGGTAAGAGTTGTAAATACTCTTTCCCTGTCAAGCGTAGTCTGACATCATACGCAGCTGACCATGCCGCAAATGATTTCGTCGTGTTGCGGTCAAAGATCCGTCGACTACCTCCGGTTCACAGAGCATCACTCAAAGCTCTTTTAGAACATCTCTCCCGCATTGCCTTTCACGCAGATAGGAACAAAATGGACGCGAAGAACCTCGCCATCGTGTTTAGTCCAGTCGTCTTCGGCGAAGATGAAATCCCCCAAAACGACCTTCTCAACGTGCAGCCGGCGAAGGTGCGTCACAGTCCCCTTATGTTTGCCATATTGTTGCTAACTAGAGCAGGACTCTGTGATGGAGGACCTCATCGAAAATGCGCATACTCTATTTGACGAGCATGTTCCTCCTCCTTCATCACCACCTCTTCCCCCTGCCCCTGCTGGAGAACCAGTCCCCATCGTTACCTATGGTTCATCGCACACAAGGGTTGCACTCCCTCAATTCGGAGAAGTGCAAGTCGCAGATTTTACCCCCCAGCTTCCTCCACGACCAACGAATAGTATCCATCCGTCTGCGCGATCGAATCCTCCCATGTCACCCACACGTCTTACAGTGGAGCTTTCTACGAGCCTCACGCCACCCCAGCCGCCATCGCCTCCGGCTCGTCCGCTGAGGTTACAGGTCGTTTCAGACTCAGGCTCAACAGAGCAACTCGCACGAGGGAAGTTCGTTATTGACACAAGTTCAAAGGAAGTGGCTGAGGAAGCACTCGACCGGTCCCACCTTCTTATATCTCCGCTTGTGGAGTCTGCACCCGAACAGAGCCAGCAACGGGTAGCGATGGAGTCTGTTCCTGATACCCCACTGACGGCCAGTTCGCAAGTTAGCAGTGCAAGCTCTGGGCCTCGTTAGTGACCCTTGATCTCTCGTCTGCCCTGAGTACTCTGTTCGATGAGGTTGTATTAGTTTATGGGTTCTATGATTTGTGGAGAAGGGTTTATGAAGTGTATTCGTATCCTTTAGTGGACACTAGGTTTACAAAGCTTGTTGTTAATCGTACAATCGGACGCTGTTAGGAACTAGAGACGCTAGGGAACAGACACAGACGCAAGTGCTGATCGTTCGTTCAATCGACGTCGCTTGTCATCGCCAACTTGCGTCCTCTAATCGCGACCGCAACCGTCGTCGCTCCCTCCGCCGTCTGTCGCTATCATGTATGTCATGTTCTATGGTTGTCATCGTCCCGTGGTGACCGACGCCCATCGCGAACACCCTTTGGTGCTGCGTTTGGCCCTGTTCCTAGATTCCTGGGGGCGTGCCAATATATTGAGGACAATCTGGACGAGTCTTGGTGTCAATGTGACGTTTAGTCGAGGTGAGTTCTTGATGCACCTTTTTTCATGTGTGCCCCCCCGTTTTGACAGGGCCTGTGCCGCTAAATCCGCCACTTCTAACTGTGGTGTCTTGGTCTAGCAGATGAGCGTACTTCGTCCTCCAACGCTTCCCAAAATTCTTTACTTGCATGGCGGTTGGCAGGAGAGACATCCACCGCCGATTCAGTGGCTTCGGTGAGGTCGTGACGCTTGAGCGTTTCTCGGTCCTATGACTGTTTTATGAGTGTGAGACGCGGGTGATGGGTCGATAGTAACTTCGACAGACCGATGGAAGGCATTCCTTGTGCCAAAAATTTCGAAGAAACCTTTGCCCTCCTTTCGGTTTTTCATCCCGCGACCTCTGAGCGTGCGCAAGGTCCTCCTTCATTCGTTGCTCCTCTGGCAAAGCGCGTCGTTGGTCGACCTCGCGTTGCTGCTCGCGGGCGATCTCTGCCCCCCTGTCTCGTTTGATCCGCACGAGTTCTCGAAACCGCCATGCATCAAAGTCACCTAACGGATGAAGGCCGTCCGTGTCGTCGACATTGACGTGTTCCTCTTCTTTTCCTCTACGGGAGACATGAAAACAAAGTCCATCATTGGCACAACATCGCCACTTACTCTCGAGGAGCTCCCGTCGAGTACTTCCTGCCACTAGATCGTGACACTCTTCCCTCCTTTGTTCTGCTGCTGCTTGTTTCTTTCGAATGGCCTCTTTGGGATCTTCGGCAGAGGCCTACTGCACCGCCACGGTGACACGGCTCCGCCTACAAATCGACAGTAAATGGGCCTTAGAGCGCGGTGTATAGGAAGGGAGAAGGGAGTGTGTAGAATACATACCTTGGAACAGAAACGGGCCGTAATTGGATCTTTGTCCACCTCTTCCGAGTCAGATACAAGTGAAGACTAGACACGAATATGTTGTCTGCGAGGCCGACGCACCTGATCAGGCCCATCCTGACTTGCAGTCTCCCCGTCGGCTTCGTCTTCCGACTTCTCAGAGGTCTAGATAGTATTTAGAAGGGTAACGATCGAAAGGGAGAGAACGCACCCTCTGACCCTCTAGTTCATCCTTACCAGATATGATACCTATCCCCTCGGATATATTAACATTCCTCGAAGACAGGCTCATCTTTCCGGTCTTCTCCTTCTCTTATGACTTACGGAGCGAAGAAAGTCTTGGTCCCCAGTGAAAACGACGCCGCCTTCCACTTCTGGAAGCCTTCATCATCCTCTTCAGAGTTCAGCAGCGCTTTTCGGCACTCGCTAAGACATAGGACAGCTTCCAATTTTGGCCATCAGGAGGACCGGACCGGGCTCGCTGACTACTCTGGTTCCCGCCAGCCACTATATAGTTCTTACATAATCTGACATGTCTCTCGATTCGACACACCTCGCAGTCGATACTAACCTCAGCAACCTGACTTAGCCAAGGTGTGCCCTGCCTTTTCTCTACCTTTAACACTTCGAACCGACAGTACTGTTTGTGTTAGCAGCCCGCCCACCAAAATGACTCACGACGCAGTCTGGTTTTCCCGCCCTCGCAAGTTTGGCAAGGGGTCCCGCCAATGGTACGCTACACTGTCTCAAGTGCAACCGACCAGAACGGGAGAACGCTGACGACCTATGGTTTGACAGCCGCCTCTGTGCCCACCAAGCTGGTCTCATCCGCAAGTATGGTCTTGACCTGTGCCGTCAGTGTTTCCGCGAAAAATCTGCCGCCATTGGGTTTGTGAAGGTGATGTCTGTCGTGTTTATTTCGCTACGGCCTGGCTCACGCACGATCCAATCCTTAGAACCGGTGAAGCAATCCATTTTTCATCCTCTCTCGTGTGACATGCATCCCTTTCCTACTTTTCACATCACAAACCCTCACCAGGATGTATGCTTTGAGACTCATATTACACAATGAATATGAATTATATGCATCATCTCTCAAGACAAGTAGTGGACGAAGAGTCGAAAGGCGCGTAGATACCTTCTGTGCTACATATACACATCGGGTGAGTATGCAGGAGCGTTTCGCCCTACACAGCTGTGTATGTGCTCGGAATTATTGTGTCAAAGAACGGCCCCTTGGCTTCCACGGCAGTTAGGCAACACTCCGTAAAAGAGGGATACGTCATTACGAAGGAAGAGGTCCGTTGACGCATCACGTCTGGAACTTCCGCATGGCCTGTATCTCGTCTAGCAAAGCCTGAAGTCTGTCATCTTCGATTTTGACGAGACTTGAGATATATAAAAACAGTGAACGCAACGCAGAAGGTTGTCGAGCGTACCTAGGTATTATACTCTTCGCTTCCCTCCGCATCGGCGGGACACAAATTTGCGATTTGTGCCGTCTCGAACTGCGTCAACTCTGGCTCTCTTCGCAAGATTCTATTACGAGGGGGGAAACATGAGCGCAATCCAATTGAGGGGAGCGCGGGGGCCGCCGCTGACTTCAGTGAAGGAAAAGCCCTACTCTCGAACAGCCGACGCCGAGTCGGTGGTATTGAACTTGGCAAAAGTCTTGACATATTCCAAGGTTTTGTTGTACACTCTGATGTGACAAAGGGCTTATTGAACAAGGTGTTTCGAGGGCTGAGACACTACCAAACGGACACCGTGTCTGGGGCATCCTTGTCCCTGTTCTCGAGTAGATACTTGACTTCTGAGATCAGGAGACAGCCAGCATTGTTGAATTCTGAAGAATAGTGCCAGTAAGACCGCGCCTGAATGAGGTGAATGCGGTCTCAGACGTACCTGGACCGAGCTTCAGGGCAGCAGCGTCTTCCTCTTCTTGCTGGCCTTGTGGCGACTTGGAACTGAGCGCGAAGGTACGGACATGGTATTACAATGTCAGTGGTGTGGAAGGCAGGCAGTATTCACCCGGCCCGGTGCCACACGGGACTTCGATATCCACAAGACCAAACTCACACAAAGACCGACAACGTCCTCACAGAAAAAAAGTATTAACCAAGACGACTTTGAGATTGAGCAGAATAACTACAGAATGACAGACAAATAGTGTGCGACGGGATACGATTAAACAGATGCGTTATGGATCGGGACAAAGGACGAGGTTATAACTTGGGAATACGCTGTACAAATGTGGCGAACCAAGAAAACTGTTCACGGAAGGGTGCTTAACAAAAGACACAGGAATGAAGCGACGATGAATGCGGGTTTGAAGTACAAATGCGCCTGGTGTGGTATGCCATGAGTGATTCCCGATCGCCAGTGTATCGCCCCGGGACAGCATAATGAACATATGGAGGTCCTTGACAAGAATACTATAGGGTATAAAGGTGGTATTGATGAAATCATGTGTTGGGTGGATTTTCGAACGGCAAGCTGGTCACCAGTGTGGAGCGTAGTTTACATCGAATAGCCGAAAGAAGTACGCTGGTACGGATCGGCCAGACTACTTGCGACGCTAACACCGGGGAATGAGGAGCCAACGCCAACGTTGCCAAACGCGGAAAACGCCCCTTGATGGGGGGCATGACCGGCGTTGCTCTGAAGGACGTAATTGTCGAGCGCATGAGGTTGAAGGCTATGAATTGGTCCGCGTAGACCGGCTTGAGAGAGGGCTGGCTGGGCCTGACTAGGTAGACCAGCAGAGTACATCCCATTCTGACCCGAGTACACGCCCGACAATGGGTCCGCTGGAAGGTGGCGACCAGCACCATGATTGGCCATGTTTACAGCAAGAGCCTGCTGACTGTGATAGCCCCCGAAATGGTCCAAGTGTTGCTGTTCGCGTTGCAACTTGTTCTGGATGCGCTTGCCATAGGGCGTGTTCCTGATTAGGGGTAGAACTGGTCTAATGCCGTCCACGAGCAGGGCACGTTGGCCAGGCTCCGCGTAATCCAGGGCAGTCTTATTTCAAATGAGTATTGCAGTCATGAAGCACTGGTATACACTTACTTGCACACAGTAATTACCATATGAATCGCGCAGCAACTTCTCGAGCCTTGTACGGTTGAGAAGCTCCTCGATAAGGAGTTTCCGCGTATTGTGCTCGGCAACACGAATACACTGTTCCCCATCAGTAAACGCAAGCAACCGAGAAGTGATCATTGCACATACCTTCTCGATAACATTGGAGCTAAACTTCTGAACAGAAAGTGCGCAGACATTACCAATAAACTGACGAATGACAGCATCACTGAATCTGTTATCGTTCAGGTCGAGGATGTATTGCACAACCTAATGAACCATGAGTCGATCATGCGGCCAGCGTCACCGTTATTCGAAGGAAGTATCACCCACGTAGTTGCCGTAAGGGTCCTGAACGAGTGTCAACGCATTGTAGGTGATTTCATTCACCAGTTGAATGCGCTGGTGATCTGACGCATGATCTATGCAGCGTTGAAGAACACAGCAACCATGGCGATGAGTCGCAACCTCAACGCAGTTGGCGGCTACTGCATTGTATATGAACTACGGAGCCAACTTTAGTACATAACCCTGACTTTGAGGGGACAACTAACTTGGTTATCCTCTGGCGCCAATTTGTTCAAGCATTTCTGGATGACATGATTCCCGTTCAGATCCTTGATGAGCACCACAAACGTGCAGACTGAGCGCGACAATGATCGAGTGAATCTGGCCATGGTATCTATGATCAGTCTGTGTCCAACCGCCACCCTGTCAGTGGACAGGAGGGAAAACAATTATAAAACTATGCTTGCCTGTCTCCGTGTCGACAGGAAGTCGATCATCTTTTGGACTGCTCTAGTTCCGTGCATGTTGAGCGAATATTAACGAGGTCCTGCGCAACAGACTCGCAAATGATGTTTCGCTGCTCATCGGTGGAGTATTCTAACAGCTTCTGACAGAGGTAATTGCCGAAAGGATCTGAAAAAAAAAAAACGAATCAGAAAGTGATCAAGCAAAATGATGTCTGTATATATTTACCAGTCATCAACTCCGCAAAATGACCAAACGTCTCACGGAATATCATATCACGGTGTTCCGGAACACCCTCTTCGAGTTTCTTTTGCAGGTACCGACACCCGTGTTGGTCTTTACACAAGCTCGAGATCTCGCCGGCCAGGTCCTCGAGACGAGTACCGGCAAAGCGATTAACTGGTTATAATGTGAATACGATGAGCTTGGCACAATTGCAGAGACGTACATTCCCGATCAACATCCCCACGCCTATGCTTCGGGCCGTGCAAGCCGTTCATCTTTCCATCACTAGCAACACGACCACCAATCCCCAGACCATAACGCGAACCATGGTGGTGGTATAAAGCCGTCGAGCCCGTGCTGGCGAGACCATTGCCGTTTCCATACGAGTTGAATCGACGGTCATCGATGGCGTTACCGTTGTTCAGACCATAAACGGCAGCGTCACCACCATAGGGCTATACAAGCGTGGTTATATAAGCAAGCCAATGAGCAAAATGGAACGTACATGAAGTGGGTCATCATAACCAGAATCGAAGTTGTCGTACTGGCTGTGACCAGATAACCTCGAAATGGAAGACTGCAAGTCACTGCTCAACGGGCTATCTCCGAGCTGATGCGACCCTTGGGGTGTAAGGCGTGCACCAAGATTTTGGGCTTCGGGAGAAATTGGAGTGCCGGGTGTTTTAGTCAAATGCGCGGGCATAGCATTGGAAATGCCGGCCAAAGGAGTAGCAGGAACCGAGCGTGTTGTAATGGACATTGAATCTGGGAGTCCCAGAGGAGATCCGCGTCGCGAACCTGGCGCCTGGATATGGGCAGTGAGCACTTGGCCATGCGAAGGAAGGTGGGGGGTTGCAGAGGCAGAGACAGTTCCTCCAAGCTTGTTATTGCCTGACAGGTCACTAATGCTCAAGATAGGGTTGGTAGAGACACGACGGCCATCGCGTGCAAAAGGATCGGGCCGAGATGACTCTGAAAACTGCGGCCACTCAGAAGGTTCGGTGCATCACCCACACGGCCAATCACAGAAGTACGTGAAGGAGCCTGAGATAAGGCAGCCAGGTCCAAAGCAGCGGAAGAAGCGGACAGCTAGAAGGGGGGACGATCAACTCAGTATATGAAGGAGAGAATGGTGCACACCTTCTGGAAGTGAGAAGCTTGGTACTTGTCATCGTCAGATGTTGGTAGTTTGAGGATTGCATCTAAAGACACATTAGAAGTGGCAGTTGATATTAGATAATTATATTCACTATTCATCTCCTCATCGAGCTGCTCGTCCAGCATCATGCCTGCATTATACGCGTTACCATAACGGAGGCCGTCCTCGTCATGCGTAGTGCCGTTTTTCTGTGATGGAACATGTTCCTGATTGGCTACTGACGGGAAAACTTCCCCAGCCATAGAAAGACCCTGCAGATGGCCAGCAAGCTCCTCGTCGTGACTGCTGGCCGAAGTGCGGCGGCTGGCTGGCAGGCTTTTGGCGCCTGCACGTCCGTAACCTTGACCAAGACCGTTGTTGCCATGGGGGTTATTCGAGGGGATCTCCGGAGAGTGTGTTATTGGAGCATAGGTCACCGATTTACGCTTGTCAGAAACTGAGCCAACAGCTCTGGAGAGGACGTCGGTATCTAAACCCATACGGGCGAAACCAGTGCGAAGAGTGGGAGAAACATCGGGGCCACCAGGAAGGAGGGTATTAACACGAGGGGGAGTGGTAGGCGCAGATGCAGCCATATGCTGTAAAGCGTTGCCGTTGCCGTCGGCAGGAATACTGAGCAACTCCTGCGCCTGCTGCTGCTCCAGGGCACGCATCTGCTCCTCGAACATCTTGCGATGCAAAGCACGTTGCCTCTCGTGCTCTAGGCGTTTAAGCTCGACTCGCTGACACGGAATGAGATTATTGGCAAAAAGCAAGAAGAAAAAATGAATGCTCACAGCTGACATCTCGGGCATATTAGACCCCAACCTAGCCGTCTGTAAAATCCGTATTAGAAACGACCGATAATGAGCAGGTGCCAGTCCACTTACAGAGTCGGCCAAGTCCAAGAAAGCGGGTGGACTCTGCTTTCGTTCATCGGAGGTTGGGTGTGTATCAGTAGGGGAAGTAGATGGTTGAAGGCTAGCCGCCATGACAGATAGAAGGTATTAAAAGTCTTTTTTTCACGTTTTTTTAGGTTCAGTTCCGGACGAAAATTGGACAGAGCAGACAAGAAGAAAAAAGGGTAAGTGAAGCGAAAGCAAAAGGCCTAGTTGCACAAAAAGGTAAAGTTGGCTGTATATGGGGGGAGGGAGAAAATGAGGGTGGGTGAGGGTGGAGTGACGAGTGTTTGATGCGTACCTTGTAGTAGAGGAATTTTGAGCCCGTCTAAAAAGGACTGATGTTACACTGATGGGCTATGGGAGGAAAGGAGTGAGAAGCATCGGATAGCCGGGATCAGAGGAAGCTCACCGAATTTTGTCAGAGACCACCACGACGACAGAGAAGGTGAGGTGAGGGAAGTGAGACAGGATGGAGATGAAAATATTATTATATAAACGGGGGCAGGCAGGGGATTGGGAACGGGACCTTCGCTTGTAGCGCGTGGAAGAACTCTAAACACAGTGACACCCCCTCGTCACATCCTTTCCTTTGCCTCCTCAAATTTTTTTTTTTTTTCTGTTTCAACTTTTTACTTATTTCCCGTTCATCGTGCCGCCACCCGCCCCGCTACTGGCTTGGTGTCCACCTCCCCCTTGCTTACAGTATCCCCCGTCGCGTAATAATCCCCCGCTTTGCTTCCGCTCCGCGCATGCATTCATTCCTTGTCTCATTCAAGGTCTCATAGTGTCGCTGTAGAGCACTATACTATGCTTCAAGGGGGTGCCCACCGGCGTCCCCATGTCGACCGCCGAAACATTCAGTCCAAGCTCCATGTCTATTTACCCTTTTGAAAGGGAGGGACACAGGGGAGGGGTGCAATTGAATTGTATTAGATATCAATTACGAACGCCCTCGTTTATTTTGAATTGCCGCATTTAGGCTAAGAACTGACCAAACCCCTTTTGACCAGGCACTTTCCTTTTCCCGCTCGGGTTAGCAGCAGGAAAATAGACCGCCTATGACACACCGCACAGCCTCCCTTCACTCAGCACACGCACTCAGACGCAGTCCTGTCGGGCGACGTTATAGTCAAATATGTGTGAGCACGCGAGATACCGCTAACGTCTCTCCATCCTCCCCAACCGGTACCGGTATTCTGGAAGCCTCCGTCTCTTTCTCCCCTCCTCGCACCACCTCTTCACGTCCTCTCCTCCGCTATTCACGGGCACACCCCGTAACGTTTCGGCGGTCCTCATCATCCTCTCCATTTTCCTCCGTGCTTCCAGGTCATTTGCCCTTCCTCTCCATTTTCATTTTCAACACCATTTTCAAGTGACTCCGGTACCACCTTACTGACGGTCGTTGTGCACTCGACGGGTATCGAGAGCGTAGGAACCCGGACAGACCAAGAAAAGGTCTGGACATGCGGGAGAAGGAGCCATGATGTGTATCTACGGCACCCTTTGATGGCGTCGTCGATCCACTGTGAGGTGGCGACTCATCTGTGGCTTCAGGTAGCTCGCTTGCCATGGTAGACGTAGAAACTGTGGATGGCTTTGCTTAATGGGAGACAGAGGACGAACTGGGACTCCAGTCCTGTCAATGATGTTGTAGAGGAGCGCAGATCGCTAAGCGAAGGTCAGTGAGGATGAGACCTAGATGAGGCTACAGTATATGCGCCCACCCCAATCTAGCGCCTTCTCCATCTGAGAGCGTCAATAATAGATTCTTGAGATTGGGAAGAGTATGTCGCATATCCAGGGCACGAAGATTGCGGTCAGACATGAGCTAAGAATGGCGTTCAGCTTCTACATTCCAAAAGAATCAAGGAACGGCACAACCATCTCGATATTCTTATTCAATAGGAACACCCCGTATTCGAACCGGTACGTATCCACACCTTTGGAAAATAGTGGGAACCTTCACTAGGAGTTAATTAATACAGACCTTTTCGAGCAAAGTACGCACATTCTTGGGCCCACCATGGCGGAAATGCCATCCCGGATCATGCTCCTACTTCCACAAAAGGTAATTGGATAAACAAGCACCTTGCCCAGGTACATGGCCAGTAACTGGACAACGAGGGCGGCATATGCTAACGCAGTAGCGACTGTCTCCTCGTTGACATCCTTATACGCCAGCAACGACAAAGGCGGTGCAGGGTCCGTGGCACCAGTCGGATAGGCAACGGTACGCCGAGAACGCTGAACAAAAGATCGGAGCCCGAGATCAAGTCTATGGGGAAGAGTGATGACAGAGTTGAAATGAGAGTAACCTGAATGGACGGGATACGGCGCTGAAGTGCTGCTAAGGTGTCTCTGTAGATCGCGTCATAGAAGAGCATGGTCGCGACACAAAATAATTTTACACACCTCTCACGCAACAACTCCTGTTCTAGAATCGCTTCGGCAGTGACGTCTTGACTAAGCATGACCATCGCTGAGGATAATAATGCCCGACGGCACTTTAGTTCTTCCTTCCGCTCGCGAATGCGCTCTGACACTGTGAGGCGCTTTGAGAACCCACGACGGCGATCATGAACACGTGTAACCATGCTTACGGCCTCCCAATTCAACTCGTGCTCGGGCTTCTGCAGCCCGCCAGTCGGCTAGGCGAGCTTCCCGCTCGGAAACTTCTCTCGTCTATTTTAGCAGAGCCGAGGCACGACGCGGAGAGTTTAGCATCAACAACCCTCACTGGTCCAATGACTACGTACCAACCAATTGGTGTCCAGGGGGGCGAACAATCCATCGACATGCTGTATATCCTCAGACAACAACCGCCGCGTGTCGATGATCGCGCTCTGTAAGTTAACTAACCTAAGCGATTTCAGGTATCAACGGTTCGTCGACGTCGAATTTACATATCTGACACGTACTTCACGAGGTCATGCCAGCTCGAAGTCGCAGCATAACGGGCGTGCGGTTCGCGGGCTTTGGTTCTGGGCAATGAAAAATCCTTGCGGCGTGGCGTGGCAGTTTTTGAAACAAGTAAAATCCCGGACGCGTGGCTCTCCGGATCGGAATTATAACCGTTCGAGGGTGACGGTGAACGGGTAGGCCCCAAAGATGAAGCAACCGGTATGTAGAATGTCTTGCCTGGTGGCGAAAGTGTCAGCAAAAGTGTATTGAGGGTAGACTTGACGGTTGGGCGGCGATCTGCATCAATGGATCCCTCTTTAGGTAGTGGCGTTGGTGGGATTAACAAAGAGCCTACCTCATCTGGTAATGGAACCAGGTCAGCCAAGGATACATCCCAATGTCCCGCCGCCTTCCACTGCGGGTCAGATATATCTACCTCATCTGACATCTTCTCCTTTCCTTTGTCCCTGTTATTTACAGGATCTTGGTGCAGTTTTGCCCAAAGTTGCACAGTCACGTAGGTGGCTGAAGGGTCAGTCTGTTTGGAGAAATCGTGTATGTCCAACGCAAAGTCAGGATTCGTGGAAGGATTGTGAATGTTAGATATAAAATTGGGCACAGTCCGTGTTTCACTATCGGCCTTAAGTGACCTTGGCTTGGGAGCGTTGCCATTAAGTTTCGTGGGGCTTGCGGCAACTTTGCGAGTGGATGCGGTCTTGTCAGTAGTTACAGCGGTGGCCGTCCGGGAAATGCGCTTGGTGTGTTGTTCATCCCTGGAACTTGATGTCGACCTTGAGGGAGTGCCTTGTGGTGGGTGTAAGTTACGGTTCGAAGCGGGGCTTTCTCTAGAGGTAGGTCGGGGTGCATGAGACGCAAGAGCCGGTTTGTTAGAGAGCCATGTTCTCCGAAGGTGCTTGGGACAGTGACAGCGACGAAGGTCTCCACCAGGCGCGATCGCAGTACCTTCTCCAAGGTTTTCTGTGTGTGGGTTTGCCACTGGGTAGCTGCGGGAACCTCTGCTTTCCCAGAAACGGACGAGGAGACATAGATAGCGTCCGTGGGCGGTTGGCCCTGGAGGCCGCTCCAGTTCCAGAGAGCGGTGGATGACTTCCTGGCCCTACGCTCGCCGGGGACTCCCGTGTGCTGACCCGAGAAACATTGCGCTTCCTGGCCCCTCAAATCCGGGGGACTCGCGGAGCCAGCAGCCCACGATTCATCGCTGGGGTGACTGTCAAGCCTGCTCTTACCGTCATGATAGACGCGGACGATCGTCCTCCGAGACCTCTTCGAGAAATGGCGACATCCAGGTCATCGGACAAGCTTCCGTAGGACGTAAACTGTGATTGCTCGGACGGCTGGGTAAGAGCAGAGGCAAAAGCGTCACGGACCGGGAATGGCGTGAAGTTCCGGATTTGAATGCGAAGTGATATGTCTAAGCAGATGCTGGCACAGTTGCAAGTTCGTCTGAGTGAACGAATCAGTGTACTGAGGTGACCTGATACTCAACAGGTGTCAAAAGTCCACCCGACGGATTACTTCCCACCCCATTTGTCTCGCCCCGCCTGCGGCCGTGAGAGTGAGAGTCGGTCTCCATGGGAATGGGCCAGGTAAGGGTTCAATTCCGGAGTGAGAGGAGAGAACGAGACGAAAGCATACAGGCGTCCGAGAGACTCGCCAAGTGGGTTTCCGGGTTGTGCGAGGTCGCCTCGGTGGGCTGGGCCGCGGCTCCGCAAGCTTGCAATTGATCAAGTAGACTCTTCATTCCACTACCGTCGACGCTCAACTACGCCCGGGTTTATTTAAGTACTGAGCGCCGTTAGACACACTTGCTGGGTAATCAGGCCATAAACTATGCCCCCCAAAGCGCGTATCATTCGTAAACCATCCACGGCGGGGGCCTCAAGCACCCTAAAAGCTGCTACTTCAGGCGCTCCTCCCCCAGCGGCCCTTTCTTCTGCTACTCAACCCCTTTCCAACGTCAAGTGGTACAGCCATGGCCACCAGCTCTAAGGAGGGCACTATGCTACCGCCCCCAAATCCGTCCCCTCCAAAGGCTGTCCTCGAGCCAGAGCTAGACGCAATTGCGATTTGTCTTAGGGTGCGACACTTCCCCTTTCTTATCGCTGCACTCGCCATATGATTGTATTCATTATGGATCCGTTAGAACGCTGCTGTGAAGACGAACCAGATACATGCGTTCTTTGCTGACACCAGGAGACTGTAAGTCGCTTAGATGTTTCATGCCCGTCGAGAAGCTGAAGTCCATATGTTTCTGCAGTGGGATCAAACAACTATGCCACGCTCCTCCTCATTCCCTTACCGACGCCTTTGGGTCGTGAAATCGAGAAATATGATCAGTTATGCGACACCGTGGAAGCACATCTGGTGAGCACAGTTCACCTTCCATACAGGAAGGGGCTGTTTCAAGCGTGTTGATTCGATGTCAGTCACGCGCCATCGCAGTGCTTCAGCGAGATCTCGACAGAGCTAAAGCTCAGGAGAAAGCAGAAAGAGAGGCAGAGGCTCTCAGGAATCGGCCTCCTCCGGAGCCTGAAGCTGTTGCGGTGAGCAACGGTCCTGCTGAACCCAGCGCGAGCTCAGTATCACTTGTACACCCTAAGGATATTCCTGGTCCATCGGTATCCGGAACTCAGAAATCAGGAGGGGGCTCTTTCCTGGCAGCTCGTCGTCAATCCACCATATCGTTGTCCTCACTCAACCGACCACAGTTCCCCCACAAGCTCGATTTATCCTCCGCTGCACTGCGCATCAATCCCGCGGAGCTCGCCCAAGGTCTGGGTGGCCTTCCGTCCCCCGTCACGCTCGCCCCGAAGTCAGGCCGTGTAACTGCCACAAGTGAATTCCCACCCGACTTCATGGCCGCACTGGCGGCCTCTGATATCGCAAATCGACCTGTAGACATAGATCTAACTATGTTACCAGAAGAGGCTCCAGCAACGGCACATGTTGGCCTTGACGCTGCACTGGGAAGCTCCGCCGATCGCCCCATTGAGCTCGATCTGGAGGGGATGGACATCGACATGACGAATGTGGACGTATCGGTGGACGTGGACGTGAAGACACTGTTTGGTGACGAACCCACCAGCGGCATATCTACCACGAACCTGTTTGGCGATACGACGGAAACCGCTGGAGGCAATGGAGGCAATGCACCACCATCCCCAGGTTCCCTGCTTGCAAGTTTCAATGCTAGCGCCTCGCATGCCGCCCCTGTGCCCGACACTAGTGGAGGAGAGCCACCATTTGACATGGGTATAGGCGAAATGGTCGATTTTTCCCAGTTTCAATTCGACCCCATAACGAGTACTTCCGATATGGGGATGCTGGACATGAACGCACTACTAAATATAGAAGTGGAGACAGCTCAGATGGATGGCCAGAACGGTGCGGGTGATACATAGAATGTCCTCAATTCGGTAGAGAGGTGCAGTACGGATGGGTAACAAGGCGTCCATTTCTCTTCGGCCACTGTACGTTCAATAGCTCGATGCAGTGCCTGAATGGTCGATAAAATTTGCCCGCACTTACGTGCTTGCGTGACAAGCTTAAGGTGGCAGGTGCCCCGCGTTGACCGGACAGGGCTTGTGTTGAACCGTGCATATGTAAGTCCGTCCGTATTTCGAGGACTCGGAGGCATGTCACGTTACGGGCGCGGAATACTTCTTTAGTCGTCTTCGAAGTGGATGATCGGGACGAATCCCCGTGCACGTCAACATATCAGCTATGTCACTTGCGAGCTTGTCCCGTTCTCTCCCGTCTCCCCCCCTTGATTCGAGGAGTTCCTTTACCGCGCGGGCAAGTCTGCCCTTTGGCCCCACAGCAAACTCTGTGGTAGGCCCCTTCTTCTTCCCCTTGGCCTTGGGCACGACGAGCAGCGGCTCGAGCACCTCCATGCGAAAGTGTCTATACGCGAGGGACAGGATCGGCACGACGCGATCCAGTGCGCTCGCCGCCTCAGCGCAGGCCTCAGCACGTGCAAGTTGCTCGGCCGTTGCGCCATCAGGCGCACCCCAGCGACGCAGCTCGGCCGCGCGCCGCTCGCGCATCTTCTCCGTGATCTTCCTGTGCGAGACTGCGCTACCGAGACCGAACCCTGACGACACTCGCGACCTCGGAGACGATGTCACCGATGCGCAGCCACCCGCGGTCCTCGTCGGCACGCGCGCCTGACGTACTGGCGGTTAACGTAGTTGAGCAGGCGGTGGATGGACTGGGCGCCTGAGGAGTAACGGGTGAAGCGGGGGTACGAGGTAGTGCAGGAAGCGCAGAATCGTCCGTCGGTGCAACCGAGGAGGCACCTCGCGTGCCGCGTCGCGAGGTAGGCGTCTAGCCGATCGTAGACGTCGTATCCCAGGGTGTGGCGGCTGGGATGCTCCGGGGGTGGGGGCTTCGGGGCACCTATGGAAAGATGCGGTGCAGGAATCGGGGAAGCGTGGTTGGTGAAGTAGTTGTAAAGGGCAGTGTGGGATTCTATATGGTAGTTCACGTCCACAGCTGGGGCCTTGGAAAGATCGTCCACGGGAGAGCGAAGGATATGATCTAGCGCGGGTTGTATTAACCCCAGAGCGCAGATAGTGATGCAGATGGATTCGCGCTTCCTATTCGTGGATTCGGCAAGAGGTTCAAGTTGGACATGGATGACTTGGCCCTGCCCTTAAACTAGCCTGTAGCTCTCTCAGCCGATTATTCGGCAAGGTGGAAGAGCTGTTATTCGCAAGCGTCGTCGTACATACGTGGCAGTCTCAGGAAACACACTGGAAAAAAAAAAAGATGGTAAAAGACGTTAGGTAAGCCAGGATCAGTTGCGATTAATCATGCGATCATAGAGCAAGTTCGAAGACAAAGACAGTACAGGCATGGGTAAGCGGTAAGATACACAACATGGGTGACGATTAATGCAACAGGAAGGAAACATGATATACTAGACAACCCCCAGAACAACGGTCACCCGTACGCTGGTATCCCCACTGGTGAAGGGGATGACGAACAGTACTCTTGTCGTTATCGACGCATACTTCGGTTCGTAGCGAACTGCTCCTCCAACCCCAACTTCTGACTAATGGAAAAGTCGTCCGGATTGCTCGTAAATCGTGTTACAGAGGAACCGGTTGCGCTTGCGCACGACATGGCGAAATATGCAGAGACTTGTGCTCTGGGATCACGGTAAGGCTGATGTGGGACGGTTGGTGTCCCCGTGGCTGGTAAACCGCCTCCAGTAAGAGCAGAAGTCGAAGGTGAGCCCTGAAGTGGTGTGTCTGGACGTGGGCTGGGTAACATGGGGAGGCCAGAGAAAGAGTACTGCGTCGGGGATATAGGCAGGAGGGTCGCAGATGACGGGCGATGAGAGGTTGCGTGCGTTAGGTCTGTTGTCTATAGGCGTTTCAGTGGCAAGGTGGTGCCCGGCTGGCACCGACAGTGGTGGGATGGGATCAACACTGCTTTGTCTGTGAAGATTATACGCCAAGCTGCGGGCCTTGCGTCTTCTTCCGGAACATCTGGACAAAAACGTTGAACAGACTACCCGCGTACCAGATTGTGCGTGAATAGAGGTGTGACTTCTCACGCAGCGAGTCAACGTCCCAGAACTCCACTGCAAAACGGTATGGAGGATAGGGAACCCAACGCGCCGAGTCCGCAGAATTGTTCGAAACGCAATTGGTCGCGACACACCGGTCGTTCTGTAACCCAAAGAAGCTGGAAATCGACATTGAGGGGCGACCAGAACCGCGAGGCTTGGGGGCGGCCGGCGATAACCCCGAAAAGTTCATCCATAGAGGGGTTCTCGGACACCCACGCACTCTCCCATGCGTATTGAAGACGGACCGGGAACAGGCCAATAAGCACGGTTTGTTTCGTCTTTTTCGAAGGAAGATAACGCTTCTTCGATATCCTTCTGAGAGACAGAAATCCCCAGCTCTTTGTGGCGACTAGCGCCCTTCGGTGAAGCGGGTGAAGTGTTAGGAGACGAGGGTAGGGGACCCATGATCTTGTGCCGAAGCGTGGACTGTGTCCAGTGCGCGGCCTCTATGACACGCTCTGGCACATAAGGACGGCCAGTCGTTGGAGAACGGTCACAGGATATGTGAACAAGATCGTCGATACTCTGGTGTGTCAAACTAAGTCCCAGGAGTTGGACGAGGGAGCAATGACACGAACCATGTTAGCATAGTAAATGCCCTCCGTGAACATTCTCGACCATTCTTCTTCTTCTTCTTCTAGTATGCCCTCACTCCTCCTCAATTCAACGACAGTTCTGGCCAGGTCATATCGTTCCCTCTCCCCTCTGACAAAGAGCAGATCAGAAGATACCAGGGCACGGACCCATGCAGCAGTCAAACCCCCGCGACGCCAAATTAATGGGACCTTTGGAGGAGGAGAACACGCCGCATCAGGATGGGATGTCCGCCAATTAGACGTCGCGGAACGTCTGCTGATCGCGGGCTGGGGAGTCGATGTGAGTGGGGAGTGTTGTTTGGGGGTACTGGTAACCTGCTGCTCGCATGCGAGTATGTCGGTGCCCCATCGGGCCAACCAACAGACACAGGATTCTCCAATCTTGTCAGAGACAGCACCATATGAGAACGACTGATCCGATTCGGTCTCATTGAAGAAAGAGGTGGGTGAGCCCGACTCGGAAGAGAGCTCAGCCGGGTCCTCTTTCTCGACCGACAGGTCCCCACCGAGAATGGGTTTGTTCTGCGAAGCCGGAACTTGATCCGCCACAGAAAGCTCGTGAAGGTTCAGAGAGAGGCTCTGCACATCCTTATCTCGGGTGGGTCTGCTGGAACTCCTTGAGGCCGACGTATTGTATTCTGGATGGTCCTTTACCAATTGCGCGACATGTTCTAGTCCGACCAAAGGATCGAAATCTTCATCTTGAAGGGGCCCTATGCCTTCCCCATATGCGAAACGGAGATAATCGATGACGGTGAAAGGTCCAATGGTACTGATGATGGAGCTCAAGGCTTGCGAGGCAAGTGACGGAACCGAGAGATAGACGGAGACGGCAAGGAGGGACAAGAGGAAGCGTGGTGTTGCCGGTTGGTGGCCAGGGGGCACCAGTGAGGGTGGGGGAAGGTGTGGGAAAGATGGCGTCAAAGGATGAGACGGGGTTGGAATGATGGCTGGATCGATAAATAACGGTGGACCACCTCCGTACATTCGAGCGATACATAACCTACGAAGTACGAATGAGCGATAAGGAGTGGTTGATAGAGTTTATGCGGACATACTCAAAGGCTAGAAGGGGAAAGCAAGTCCATTGAGATTCGATTCTGGAAGAGGGGATTACGTACCGGCTCGAGTGATATTGGTGTCGTCAAATACTACCTCTATTGGTCCTTGGGAGGCGCCAGGCCGTAAGGAGAGTCCTTTAACCTCTGATTCAACGAACCCTCCCGTAAAGAGGTAACGGAAGAAGTCCTATAAGGGGGTTTGAAAACTCAGACGTAGGGGCAAAATGAACCGAGGAGCGCGCACCGCCTGGATGAGGACGACACGATGGAAGTTGTAGATAGCGTTCCAGGACGCACGAATTCTGAGGGTTACATCGGAGGTCTTGCCTTGGAGGAAAGAGTTGTAGATGTGGGCTTGAAATTCAGCGGGTTGTGGGATGACTGGGGAGCTAATCGGGGAGTTCATGAGAGGCGAACGCTAACGGAAGAGCAAAGAGTGCCCTCACTTGTACGGGAAAGAGCTGGTCTCGACCCCGACTTTTCGGGTTTCACACTTACGCACTCTTGCACAGCCATGTCCACCCATCCTCCATCCCGTTTCTCGGTTCTCTCCTCCTCCTCTCTCTCCTCAGCAGAACTACTCTCCCAACAAACACCTCTGCTCGTTTCTCATTACCTTCTGCCCCGTCTGTCACAACCGCAACAACAGGAAATCAAAAAACCCTATCTCGTCCGAACATTTATGATAGGCCACTCAACAAGACCCGTACAGCCGAAGTATCGGCCCCTGCATTCGCGTTTCTTTTCTCAGAGGTCGTTCAGTATATGCAAAAGCGCGTTAGTGGCATCAATGACCTCGAACGTCGGTAAGTATTGTCATCGCTCTAACGTGTGTCATTCATTGTGTGACTCTCCATCAGTTTGAACACACTTGGTTATCGGATTGGCACACGTGTTTTAGAGCTTATGGTATGGCGTGCTGAGTCAACCTCCAAGGCACCAAAACGCGAGATCCGATTTCTGCCCGCTCTCATGTCGATTCACACCAACGTCTGGAAAGCCGTTTTTGGAAAACCCGCTGATGCAATTGAGAAAAGCGTTCAGAATGAAGACGAGTGTTGGTCTGCTGCATGACAGCTACTACCACCGGCTAACTCTATTGCCGAACAGACATGATTATTGACAATGACCCAGCTATCACACGCAGCATCTCTGTCCCCCGCGATATGAGTCAGCTGAGCTGCTCTTCCTTTACCGCTGGTATCGTGGAGGCTGTGCTTGACGGGCTTGGATTCGTCAGTCTTTGTGTAATCTGTCATTTCTCTTGCTGACCTCTTTCTAGCCTGCTCGCGTCACGGCTCACAATACCCCCACTCATGATTTCCCTTTCAGAAATACGATATTGATAAAGCTAGAGAAAAGTGTGCTTGAGCGAGAAGAGCTGTTCAAGTAGTTTCTTTCACACGGAACTATCGCGAATCGAGGTGAATAGTGAATAGAAGGGCTTGGATCGGTCTAGAACGGTCGATATCTTATCTGTCCCTGTTCTCAGTTCCCGCGCAGCAGCCTCCATCGTTCTTTCCCTACACCCCCCTTCGTCTCGTCTTCGCCTTCCGCGATGGTTGCTATACGCAGACTAGTCGTTTCCCCTCCTCTCATCAATAGCTCGTCCCTGTCTGCCTCTGAACTAAATCAATTGCGGGAACTGTTCGATTCACCCCATACAGGTGCCGTCACTACCAGAACGGCCACACTCACGGGCTTTAGAGAGACATCCGAACACACCGTGTGCTTTTTGTGTTCTATTTCTCTTTCGCAGGCTGACCCATCTCGGAGGTCGCTTTCACAAATAACACCATCTCATCTGTTAATTCGTATGGTTACTCGCCACATCCACTCTCTGCCTACATAGGCTACGTGGACGCCGTCCTTTCCGGCGCTCCTGAGCATTCCATTAAGCCGTTTATCATAAGCATTACGTCTTCGTCACCCATATCCCTCGCTTCCATGCTCGATGCCATCCAAGAACTTCGAACTAAGTTCCACGATACCGAAGGCGCAACGTCACGCATTGGGGTCGAGCTCAACACAAGCTGTCCAAACATCAAGGGCTCCCCACCGCCGGCATACAACATATCTGGTCTCGTGCCTATCCTCGACGCGCTCGCAGAATGCTTTTGGAAGGACCCGACGTTGACCATCGGTCTCAAGCTTCCGCCATACCTGTACTCGACCCAATTCGACGATCTTGTCGGGTGCATTGCTACGTACTCGCGACCCGATCCGAGCGACGACTCGCGCCGCCTAAACCCCTTCGCGTTCTTGACATCGACCAACACGCTTGGGCAGACGCTCCTATTCGCCGAACAAGCAGCTCCTCCTATAGTGGCTGATTCAGATGGCAGTGCGGCGGCGGCAGCACCCGCTGTCTTTGCCCTGCCGACGGGTCTGGGTGGTATGGCGGGAGAAGCGTTGCACCCGCTCGCGCTGGGGAACGTCTACACCCTGCGGCGGCTGCTCGATGCACACGCTGACACGTCCCTATGCGACATCTCGATTATCGGCGTTGGGGGCGTGACGACGCGGGAGGCACATGCACGCATGCGCAAGGCGGGTGCGGCTGTCGTTGCGTGTGCGACGGCTCTGGTCCGGGAAGGCGTGAGCGTGTTTGAAATGCTCTCTATTTCGGGTGATGAGGACGATTGAGAATCGCAGTGCGGTGGGACGGTGTGCATGGAACCACGGAAACATGGAACCAAACTGAGGGGTGTCCGACGCTCGCAAACAGAACGTATATAGAAATTCTCGTTTTATTCGCTCGTGCGGTCGGTAGAGCTCATCTCAGTACATGATATGCACGATAGTTACATGTCGGTCGGGTTACACACTACAGCTACAGTACAAACTCGGTTGATAACAACGGACGGAATCCACTAAACAGATGAACGAAAGAGAACTGCGGTGGGTCAGAGGGGAACTGCGGTGCTATTCAGGATCAGGGACGCCATCATAGATAGGATAGAAAAGAGAAGCGAGAATACGTCAGTTCGAATGGAAAGGTACCGTGCCACGTAATCGTAAAAAGGCAAAGATGTGGCGTTAATCGGACGGGGATAAGCACAGACGCCGCGGGCCCAAGGGATTAAGTGAGACAGTGGTCGCCATACAGGTACAGCAATGGGGTAAGATTTACGGGGAAAAGTCTGGTGACATGAATGGACGGTTAATCAGTGGCAATCGTAGGATCCCAATCGAGACCATCGGTGGCACTTGAGTTGAACAAAGCTGCATAACTCGGGAAGGCTGACCAATGGTAAGTGGGCTCATTCATGGGGGAGAAGACGCCCTGTGTATCGCCAGGAACACTGGGTGCGCTGCCTGAGGCGCCCGACGTGCATAGAAAGGCGAAATTAAGACTATTGGTAGGGTCATGAGAGGGAAATATATTTTGCTGTAAAGCGGCCATATTCCAACAATCCCCAGAAGTATTCGCTGGTATGGCCGTGTGTGCAGCTTGGATCAAGCTGGGATCCGTTTGGAAAGACGGGTACGCTCCTTGGGTCTCACCAATCGGAAACGCTGAGTGATAACTCCTGTCGCCTTCGTGTTCAATACGATGGTTGGTGTGGAGAAAGTGGTCTGAGAGCCCGCGCGGCTGGGGGATTGGTGTGGTGGAGTCGCCCGGTAAAAAGTAATCAAAGTGAAGAGAATAAGGATCTCGAGCAGGTTCTGTCAGTAAAGCCTGAATGTCCTCCACAACGGGTGCGTGTTGTGGGGGCGTAATTTGGCATACGGAGTGCGAGCCTCCCGCGAGGGTACCGAGTAGATCTTCAAGATCGACGAGTGCCTGCCGCACCGCTAGGTCTGGGGATGAATATACATCGACTGAGGGGGATGGGGTGGAGACAGAGTACGAAGCGGGAGCTGTGCAAGGGAGAGCCTCGGAGAAAGAAGGAGGGGAAGCCTCTCGAGATATTGGGCGCTGAGCGGCACGCCGATCATGATCCGCCAATGCTTTGAGCAAGGCATCGCCAGTGATTCCTTGCGAAACGAGTCTCGCAGCTTCCTCGTTCCGAAGGAGAACTTCAGGTTCGTTGCGCCTGGTCTTGCGTCTACGTCTATCGCCACGAGGTTTCGGCGTATAGCGGTACTCTGGATACTTCGTAGCATGCTCGACCTTTGCTCTACGGGCAGCATCCTTGAACCGTTGTTTGACTTCTTGAGGCAACTTTTTCCACTCGCTAGAAGCCATGCGGTTCAGCTGCCGGTTGTCCTGTTCGATTTCCGCGAGGAGGGATTTCCTCTTCGCCAGCCAGTCTGCCTTGAATAAGAAGAAACAGTTGAGGGGGCGCGGGACATGATTGGGGTCGCGTCTTCGACCCCCACCCTTCAGACTGTTTGTAGCAGACGAGGGGGAAGAAGTAGCAACGGTGCAGGGCGGAGATTCGAGGTCGCATGGTTGGGAGACGGCTTGGGTCACCGGTGAGGCCAGTAAATGCACACCGGGATTAGATTGAGTGGGGACGGGAGGCAGGCAGGACATGTGTTGTGCGTTGGGCAGGAAACAGATACGAGGAAATGGGAGGGCAGTAGACATGCTCTGGAGGGGCAAAAATAACTTGGCCCCCCTCCAGTCCGCCCTTTGTAGGTCGGTGAGCGGGTCATTGTGTTGAAAGGCAAGTCTGACCCAGTAGCAGAAGACCTCATAGCTCGGTCACGTGCCTTAGTGGACATCTCGTTGGGTCCGAGTCGCGGTCCATGCGATCACAACTCGGAACCATGTCGACAACCATAAGGAAGCAAGCACCCCGTCCCGCAAAGCCCACTGGGCGGTATTGGAAAGGAAAAGCACCGAAAGGCGTTGCCGATCTCCCCTCCTCTGGCTCGGAAGAAGAAGATGATGATGAAAGACAAGTTCCAGAAGAGGAAGGCGACATCGCTTTCGCTGGCGAACAAGAGTTTCTTCGTGCTGCAAGTGATGAAGAGGGTGACCAAAGTAATAAGGTACAGAAGACCGGGAAGATGAACGTGTCTTTGAAGAATGTCAATATATCCGAGGAGGGAAAAGTGATCATATCTGGGAAGGAGGCACTAGTGGGAACTGAGATGCAGGGTACGTATACTTGCTACCGACCCTTAACCAACATTCTAAAGACTATCTAGAATTATCTGAGACGGATGGGGAATCGGAATCTGGCGGGAAGACTTCGAGCCAAGAGGGATCAGGTCAGGTGCGTTGGTCGTGCGAACGGCATCTATCCTATTCAACGCTATCCTATTCAACGCTTCTACAAGTCTAGTGAATATGACTCTGAATCCGAGGAGGAGAAACCAAAGGTTCAATTCCGACCGGTGTTTGTTCCAAAGTGGGTATTCTGCGATTGCCGTTACTCCCTTCCTGTGCCCTGCACCCCGCTGGTGCCTATTGACTGTTTGACTCGTAGGCGGGGCCGTGTCACCGTGGCAGAGAAGCAGAGCTTGGCTGAAGATTCTGAAGAGGCCATCCGAAAGAAGCAAGCAGAAGCGGAACAGAGGAAGAAAGAGAGTCACGACTTGGTGGCCGAAAGCATTCGACGGGAGCTTCTCGAGAGTAAGTGATAGTGTTGTGTCAACGGTGAACATTGTTTTTACGTCCCCGCAGAAGAAAAAGAGGAGGAAGTCATCGACGTTGATGATACGGATGGCCTTGATCCTCTAACCGAGTTCGATGCATGGCGGCTTCGAGAACTTGCACGAATCAAACGCGACAAGGAAGCCGAGATTGCCCGAGAGGAGGAACGCGAGGAGGTTGAGCGGCGGCGCGCAATGCCAGAGGAACAACGAATGAGGGAGGACCTTGAACACGCTAAGAAGTTGCGAGAAGAGAAGCCGAAAGGACAGCAAGTCTTTCTGCAGAAATATTGGCATAAGGGTGCCTTCCACCAGGTTTGTCTACCATCTACCCATCACACACGTATCACCTCCTAAAACGGTCATAGGACCAAGATATACTCAAGCGACACGACTTCACCGAAGCTACTGAATCGACGGTGGACGTCTCTCTACTTCCAGGAGTTATGCAGGTAAAGAACTTCGGCAAGCGTGGTAGGACGAAGTACACCCATCTGCTAGATCAAGACACTACCGTTGGAAGTGGCAGTTTTGGTGCCACAAGCTCTGTTAAAACAGGGAATACGGGTACAGACGGTGCTGGGTGCTTCCTTTGTGGTGGTCCACACATGAAAAAAGGTATATCAGATATTTGCCTCGACCAAGTGTCATATTAACACGGTGACTCGTCCAGATTGTCCTCAAAATACCGGTCCACGCTCTGGGAAGCTGGGAACAGGTCCAAACGCAGCACCAAGAGGTATTCGCGACGAGCGTCGGTCATGGCGGGATGATGACGACCATAGAACACAACAAACACATGGCCCTGATAAACGATGGAGGGAACGACGACGGTCACGGTCAGTGGACACAAGATCTGGTGATGACAAGCGACGTCGATTGGATTAATAGTCGGCCTGGCATTTACTTGCTAGCATCTAGTTCCCTATCGTCTCGTAGCCTTTCTAGTGTTTTGTTTAACCTGGTTGGTTAAGGGGGTTAAGTCCAAGCTTACTGTTGGTACGCTCCGCATTGGCAGGACAGTTGGGTAATAACCATATTTGGCAAGTATGGTGGCTACCTGCCGTAGTAAATGGCCGTACGCAGATCCCCATGTCAGGATGTGCTATTCTTGGTTCGAACTACCGTAGCAAAATTCATGACACTTGGGATTATTTTTAGTTCATACTATGCCCGCGGTGTGCTAAAGGTACGTGAAGACAAGAAAGTGTTAATAGCCGGCCATTTGGCCACAATGACTTTTCTATCAAGGTAACAGTCTCCGTACTCTGCGAGTCTGCATCCGAAGCCGAGGATGCAATGCAATTTTATGTGAGCGAGTGCAGTGCGTGACAGTGCGAGCATCGGAAATCAAAGTGAATGTTCCAAGGTATTGGGTGGGCACGTCAATTTTCTGTAAAAAGACCGTACTGGGGGTCACAAGGGGGGTTAAGCACGATGCCCTGCTCTCGACTACTCCGTTCAAGGGGGGGTCGTCACCATCTTGATCGCGAGATCGGTTGAGTCACGGCGTTCGTGTGTAAATGGGCCGCGGAGAACACCTAACAAGTGACATGTCAGGAGGCGAAGGAAAGATACAAACGCCTTGCTTCTCTCTCATGCTGCCGGCGGCGTCGTTAATGGTGGCATGCGATGTCGACACATGCACAGGTACAAACAAAAGAAAGCCGATAATACAAGGCCGTCAAATTGAGAATGAACATTTGGTGCTATGCGAAAGAACAGAAAGGGCTTATTCTTGAAGTGTACTTGTCGAACACGAGCCAAATACAAAAAAAAAAAAATTGCAATCCTCATGCAATAGAGACAACGGAGAGTCCTAGACAAAACACGCGATCTATCACCTACAATCTATTGAACAGAAATATTTGTCTTCGGAGGGAGCGGAGAATGAACGCTACTTCGTGTGCTCTTACGTCTTTATTTGGCAGTGCCAATTTTTTTGAACGCTCGCCGGTGTTTGGCGTCTGTTGGCTTGGGTCTGTCATTAATTTTTCCGTCTCGCAAAGTAAGATTTGTTTCTTTACAGTAAGTACTACTCTTTTTAATCGGTGTTTTGTCACATCGGAGTCTGGGTTTGGATCGCTATTTTAGATGTCCCCGTGATCTATATTGGGACATTTTTGGATCACCTGACTCAGCCTTTTCTGGGTGGGTCAAATGCTCGGGAGTAATTCAGTTACTACTCAACAGGTACGCCCCTTTGATGAGCCAACACAGGTGGTGGATCATAGCAGGTATAGCTCCGTATATTTGGGTGGTTTTCAGGAGGGAGAAAGTTAGGGACTCAATAGACCATTGTGATCATAACAACCACAATGACAATGACCCCTTTAGGGAGTACTGTGGGACAAGTGGCTAGTGTCTTGAGGCAAGCAATGCCTGGCGTAGGAAATACCAAGCCTCCTTCTGTTGTGCCTGCAAAGACATCTGATGGCTAGGATGACGAGTGGAAAAGAGTTTTCATTGTAAGAGGTGTCGTGGATATCCGAGCCAGTGTATTTCATTATCACCATCTCCATTAGCACATCAATGACAATGCCAGCTCTCACATTCCTCACACCATCGAAGTACCTGTTATCCAAAGAAGGTCTCAGTGCCACCAATGAGTAGCTGAGCGCGCTCACGCCTGAGGCCTGAGGTCTTGCGATGGTAGTAGAAGACATTTCGGATTTATATCAGACAATAGGTGCTTAATGGAACTGATCACAATTGGCGTGTTACCACCCCTACCTCTAGTTTTCTTGTACACGCTGTATCATTTCCCAGGGACGTATGAATTTGTCAAGGCAGTCAAGGCTCATTACAGTGAGTCACGGCTGTCTGAACCAAAAATCGCTTTGTATAGATTACTGCGCTCTGACGTTTTTGTGTAAGGTGATAAGGCGATTTTCTCATATATTATATGTGAAGACGCAAAGTGTGACAACAGAATTTCGGAGAGCCCTTCAGGCCCTCTGACTTTCTCGTGCAAGATAGACAGAGGAGCGAAGAATGTGGAGCGACGGTGGCTCCGAGAGGGCGACTCGGCTTAAGTTAAGTGCAACTTATGATGTGACATGTGACATGTGATTGCATGCATGAATGATAATCATCATGTGATTGATTTCAAGCTACCACCCAACAGAATCGTAAACTCGGTCATAGGTCAAGGGAGAAAGATTCTGCATCCCCTAGAGTCTTTGAACCCGGCCAATAGCGAGCGTCGACAATGGGAGACACCGTGTGTTCCATCTCGAGGTCTGAGGCCTGAGGGACAGGTTCTTGCGATGTGGTCAACACAGTGTGCACATTGTATTCCATCGTGGGACCCAAGAGACAGGTTCCTGCGATGGGGCTGACCCACGGACTCCGACGCGTTACGCTGCTCCCAAGAGGGGCTCGCACCAAGTTTCCCCCCCGCCTGGACCACGTCACTGATGGCATCGAATTCGCTTCAATGAGCGCCGGACTATCCTCTCCCTGTATTAAAGCCCGTGATGCGAAGAAAAACATGCCACGCACGTAGCGCAGGTCATCATGGACCACCCTCTTGTAGAAATGGACGAACGACTCGCACAATCTGTCCGTCCCCACCCCTGCGAACGCGTCCAAAGTTGCTGTCGTTGGGAGCGGCCCTTCGCACATCTGTCCGTCCCCCACCCCTGCGACGCGTCAAAGTTGCTGTCGTTGGGAGCGGCCTCGCAGGTCTCACTGCGGCATATCTATTGTCCACTGCATTTCAACGAGCGGACATCCAGTATGGCAAGGATGGGCCTGTAGAATTCGAGGTCCACATCTTTGAGAAGGTCGGTAGGGTTACGCCTTCGCATGGCGTAGGGTCGTTCGCAGACGTGGCATTTGATTGCTGACGAAGCACATAAACTAGGCAGAAATACTCGGGGTGGACTCGCACTCGGTATCACTCACACTTCCGGGTGAAGAAGGAAAATGGCGTGTCGACGTGCCGATGCGCTCCTTCAGGGGAGGTAAGCACTCACTCCAACTTGTCCGAGCAGTTGGGTCTGCCAGTTCGTGTGCCATTAACGGAGTAACAGGTTACTACCCTCAACTCATCGCATTCTATACCCGCCTCGGCGTCCTCTTCCGGCGTTCGAATTTCTCGTATTCGTTTTCTTTCCTCAATGCATTACCTTCCCATCGCACGGAAGAGTCTGAGAAGGACTCGGTGGATCAAACCGCCTTTGCGATTCATCCCACACTCATCTACAATGGTGCCTCCGGCAGAGCGGGAATTAGTGTCCCGACTGTGCTAAAACAAGTCTACACCACACTCCCACGCCGTACCTTCCAACGGGCTCGGGCACAGCTTGCATTCCTCTTTGCGTTTTTCCTGTCCATGGCCAGTCTTGTATTTTTCTTTTTTCGCTTGCAATTTCTAGCCTCGCCGTGGCTCCGTGGCTCGAGCGCAAGGGAGTTGTCGTGGGCGGAATGGGCGGAGCGTATGACACCGCGTGGTCCACTTGCAAGGATGGCAGGGCTTGATGCACGCTGGCGTGCGTTTGTGCAGGACGCGTATGTACCTCTTTTCTCCGCGGTCTGTACAGCCCCCCAGGAGGACGTCGAAGAACATCCAGCCGAAGAGTTTCTCGGTACGTCGACCATCCATTTTAAACCGAAAATATTGATACATGAGCGCATATCGCAATCCATAGACTACATTTGGCGGACGTTTCTGACACATCATTACGTGGTCTCGCATGGAATGTGTGATGTCGTCGCGCGGCTCTCAAGCCAAATTCCGGCTTCTCAGATTCACGTCGGTGCGCCTGCCACGGCGCTTCTGCCGGATCCTCACGCGCCCGGGCGCATCGTGATCGCTAGCGGCACGGGGGACAATCTAGCACTGCACGCCGGCTTCGACCACGTCATTTTGGCGACACAAGCAAATCATGCTGCACCCCTCATCGCCGCATATGCGCGCGCTCTGGAGCAGCAGCAGGCAGTTGAGGCCGCGGCATGTGCTTCCCGGCTCAGCGCATGCCTCTCTCAATTCGAGTATCGCAAGACGGTTGTAGTCAACCACACAGACGACAGCCTGCTTCCTGCAAACCATAGCGACCGACGTGACCTCAATTTCGTCACTTCCTCTTCGTCGCTCGCTGGAGTCGATGAGAAATCCGCGGCTGCGGAGGCAAGCGGACTGCTTCTCCCGCCGACATACACTATGGCGACCACATGGTTCCACGCCCCGCGGGTCGCGCACCTGGCGTGGCGATTCTGCAAACCACAAATCCCACCATTGCTCCCCGTCCTGGGAGCGTGCTCTCGGTTGCTCGCTTGGAGCGCGCATTGGTAACACGTGCGAGCAAGGCCGCGGTCAGATCATTATGTGCGGAAAAGGATGACGGAGTAAACGTCGGTGCACTGCAAGGGGTGGCCCGGCGAGAGCATGGCAGTAGTGCTGCCGGGATCTGGGTGGTAGGCTCGTACGCTCATAGTGGGATACCGTTGCTGGAAGGGTGTGTGGCGAGTGCGAGGGAGGTCGTTGAGCGTGGGGTGCTGCGCTGCGAAGGAGCAAGTGTACATGATTCCCCTTGGTAGTGAATTCTACCTCCCCGTCTTTATGTATTTTCACTAGAAATACTAATCTTAGAATGCGTCCTACCATCGTCTACGCCTTTACTTTACAAGGGATCACATTCGCAACTTCCGCTCCATCTCTGAGTTTATGTTGGTAGTCGGGCAAGGTTCAGAGTCTGAAGGCGCGAACAGATAAGATTCAAATACAAATAAGTATCGCAAGGAAAAGAAGCCCGCTGACGAAGTCAGTGACATCAAGAGTCTCATCACGTCCCTCAAGGATATCAAGGTGAACGTTAGACCTTGGCATGGCAGGCATGTGTGGGCTCTGTGCGATAAAGTCAGTCTGACCTCAGAAGAAGGACAAAAACCAACATAGGATACGATCTTGCGCTCCATCAGTTGACGCACTGGCGCGTGCAAGCCGTAAATGTTGCGATGCGTGGTGAGGCACCATTTAAAAAAGGAACGACGAGGCAAGTTCCAGAAGAAGGCGATACCGCTTTCGCCAACAAACGAGAGTTCCTTCGTGCTGCAAGTGATGAAGAGGGTAACCAAAGTAATAAGGTACACAGAAGACCAGGAAGATGGACGTGTCTTCGAAAAATGTCAATATATCCGAGGGAGGGAGAGTATCGTATCTGGGAAGGAGATACTAATGGGAACTGAGATGCAGGGTGCGTTTACTTGCTACCGACCCCGAATTACATTCCAAATACTATCTAGAATTATCTGGGACGGAAGGGGAATCGGAATCTGACGGGGAAGACTTTGAGCTAAGAGGGATCAGATCAGGTGCATTGGCCGTGCGAACGGCATCTATCCCACTCAACGCTTCTACAAGTCTAGTGAATATGACTCTGAATTCGAGGAGAAACCAAGGTTTCAATCCCAACCCATATTTGTTCCAAAATGGGTATTCTGCAACTGCCGTTCCTGCGCCCTGCACCCCGCTAGTGCCCATTGACTGCCAACTTGTAGGCGAGGCCGTGTTGCCGTGGCAGAGAAGCAGAGCTTGGCCAAGGATTCTGAAGAAACAATCTGAAAGAAGCAAGCAGAAGCGGAATAGTGTAAGAAAGAGAGTCACGACTTGGCGGCTGAAAGCATTCGACGGGAGCTTCTCGAGAGTAAGTGACGTGTTGTGTCAACGGTGAACATTGTTTTTATGTCCCCGCAGAGGAAAAAGAGAGGAAGTGATTGACGTCGATGATACGGATGGCCTTGATCCTGTAGCCGAATTTGACGCATGACGGCTTCGAGAGCTTGCACGAATCAAACACAACAAGGGAGCTGAGATCGCCCGAGAAGAGGAACGATCAATAATTCGTTGTCTGCCCACCAATACAAATGCAGGTCAACGCGTCCCAATCGAGACTCCGACTACCATGGATTACGTAAGGAGTGCCAATTTAGGGATTATTATAATTTTTGCGAGGGGGCCAGAGGGATTCAGTTACTCACTGTAAAACCCAGCTGCACCGTTCTGCATATCGCAGGTTTACCCTTCATATACAGACGGTCATCGGTTTAATGGTGAGATGTAACTGCATGCATGAATGTATAGCCATTATATGATTGATTTCAAGCTCAAAGAAACGCAAACTCCTCAAGGGAGAGAAAAGAATTAATGTGCGTTCCCTAGAGTCTGTGAATTCGGCAATAGCGGGCGTCAACATGGGAGACACTGTTCCATCG